>JAODAL010016049.1:0-72500 GCA_025379985.1 Phyllomedusa bahiana
CGCTACAAACTAGGTTTTTAAATTTTGTAGTTCTTTAAGGTTGAACTACTAAATATCCCTATATTAGGAAAACCTCCTCAATTGTCAAAGGTGAAAGTGTACTTACAAAGTTGCATAAAAAGAAAATTTTCTCCATACAGTTCAAAATATTTTAACAAATGGAACTTTAAGGCACAAGCAAAGCAATACAAATACATGAAATAAGAGTTTTTGTTTAAACCTTTAAGGTCCAGCTTGTTTTTTGTTTTTTTCTTTCCGTTTTTTCATCTCTGCTGTCCAGAAGTAATCATTTTTTTTTTCCTGCAAACATTAAGGCTTGTTTTTGCAGAACGAGTTGTATTTTTAATGGTAAAATGTAATTCACCTTATAGTATATTAGGAAACCAACAAATATTTTATGTACTCTTTACAAACCTGTACATTAAAACAGACCAGCACATAATGTTTTCCTTTTTATCTTAGGCTGGGCCTGATAAAATGGTCCCCATGGATCAGCTGAGTCAGAAGCTTCTGGAGCACACAGGATCTTCTTGGAATAAGGCTTATAGGAAACAGCATGGAGCCCTTCGTAAGGTACAAGCATTAAACAGTCATGGTGTCAGCATAGGGGGCAAATGGTAGGCTCCTTAGCAGCCTTCAAGTTCCCTGGACAATAGACCAATTAAAGGCGTTGTTCAGTGGAGAAAAATCTTAAATGGGGATGGGTGTAAAAAGTTATATTTGACTACCTGTCCTTCGTTGCTGCTGCTCCAGAGATCTCCGGAACCAGCTCCTTCCGGTTGCACGTCACAACAAAGGAGAGGTTCACGTTCCATTGTAAGTGAATGGCGACTGAGCCTCTCCTGTGTCGGGATGTGAACCTGAAAGTGAAGAGAAGTGGATCGGTGGGGAGCTCCAAAACCAGGTTTTTTTTTTTTTTAAGTTTTTATTCCCAGCCTGGGCCAATTTAAGAATAATTTTCTTTGCTCTTTCAAGGTGCTATCCAGTTCATCAAAAATTAATTAATAAGTTATTGGTGCCAAATTAAGAAAAAAAAATACTGTGTTCACCTCTTTCCCAGCGCCAGCCCTCCCGGGCTCCTATTTTCTACCAGGCTCCAACCAAATGGGATTTCACCACTGCAGTGACCACGCGCCTCTTTTTTTACTTCACCCTTCAAATGTGAACAGCTACGAATGGTGATATAAGGGACTTGCATGTGACCACTGCAGCTGTGATGTCCTAATCGGAAGTAAAAAGAAGATAGGGAAGCAGCATGGAAGGGGTTTTGAGAAAAAGCGTGTATAAGTGTGTTTGTTTTTTTTCAGTGGGCACCAGTCGCTTATTGATTTAATTTTTGCATGAGCTGGGCAACCCCTTTTATCTGACACCCCCTATTTAAAGGGTTGTCCTTTCCAACCTGTCAAAAAATAAAATGCTGCTTTGTGCTGTCACTTCCTGGTCAAGCTGTTTTTAATTTAACCCTATGACCTTGTGTATTCAGATCTCTGTAATTAATAAATCTCATCTGTAGGACCGGGAAGTTTCTGATTTAAAATAAACACAGTAATTTTAATGGCTTTTGTCTGAAAGATCAATAAAAAAAAAAAAGCTCTCAGGTCAGGCAGTTTTTGTGTGCTCCCCTTTTTATGCTTCACCCCCTTCTATTTGATAGAACAAACAGCGGGGGGGGAAAGTACCAGGTGGGTCATTTGGGGAACCCAGAGAGAGCAAGAAGGTGATAAAATCACTTGTCGATCCTTAAAAAAAAAAAAAATAACAAACCAATAATTTGGAAAAAAACTTTTTTATTTTCCCCCACATTTTTGAAAAGTAATTTTTGTAGCGGAAAACCCCCTTTAAAAGGGAAAGCCTAGATCTGCAAGTGAGAACTCATTAAATATTACTGTGATGTAAAGCAATTTATAAATGCATGTGTATTGTTTGCTAATTAAGCTATCTTTTATTTCTTTTATTTCTAGTTCCTGCAGAAGCATGCCTCCATTTTTCACTTGAGTTCAGATGGTTCTCTTGTTGGCTTGACACATTCTGTAAATGGCAATGACCCACAATGTTGTAAGCCAAATAATAAAGGGAAAATAACGCCTTCACAAAGAAGTTCTAGTCACTGGTTTGACTTTAATGACTCTACAGTGCAGTGTATCCAGGAAAAGGACATTGAAAAACAGTTCCAGGGAAAAGAGAGCGCATATATGCTCTTCTACCGCAAAAGCCAATTAAGGAGACCCGAAGGAAAAAATTTTCCCCTTGCCCCAAATATTACCAAATATAAATGTATCAAACAAATATTTGATCATTCCTAATCTTTAAAAAATGTAATTTTTAAAAACCCCTCAATAAAAATGAATGTTAATAATAAACAGAACAAACTAAACAATGATTTTATAAAGGTTTCTGTTACACCCTACCTAGTCGGAGTACCCATCCCAAAAGGGACAGCTCCTTTTTTTGACCCTAATGACTCTAAAACTCCTAAAAACACAGGGTACAAAAACTTTATAAACCAACTTTGAAAATACAACCTAGACTAACGCTTCAATGATCTGAAATTGAAGGTTAAACATAAATAAAATCACTGCTATTTTTAATAAAGTTTGGCTTAAATTTTTAAATAAAATTTTTTTTTTTACTTTTTAAAGCAAAGGTATGCAATATGGGGTCCCCCCAATACCCTTGCATCGATGAACAGGGTTAGAGGAACTTCAGCAGAAGAGGTTGGTTTGAATTTCCAGCTATCTATTTAACTTTCCTTGTAGTGGCATTTTATTCCTTTTTTGAACTATTATTTTGTGGGATTTTTGGTGTGTGTATATATGTGGTTTAAAATTTTTGTGTTTTAAAGTGTTGTATATGTGTGTTTGGTGTGTATAATTATTATATATAATATATGGTTGGGGTGTATATATTTGTAATTTAGGGTTGTGTGTTATATATATATGATAATGTATGGTGTGTGTATATTATATGTATATATGTGTGTTGTTATATTTAAAATGTATAAAGTATGTGTGTGGTTGTATTAAATTAATTTGGGGGGTGTGTGTATATATTATAATTTATATATATAAATTATGTATATAGGTGTGTTATATTATATAAATTTTAAAATATTATATTAAAAATAATGTATGTGTGTGTTTTTTATTATATATTTGTATTATGTATAATTAGGGTGTGGTTAATAATATGTATAATGATGTGTGGTTAATATATATGTATAATTTGTGTTGTTTATATAAATTTTATAAGGGATGGTGGGTTTTATATATAATGTATAATTTGTGTTTATATATATATGTATACATATAATACACAACACCAACATTAACTAAAAATATACAAAATATATAATACACACAAACACTACATTACACACACACACAACATTATACATTATCATTATATACAACAAAAATCTATTACTATAAATTTTCCCCCACACAAACTTTATACATTTATATAACCCCAACACATAATTATACATATATATACACCACACACAAAAATTTTAAAGTGTTGTGTGTGTTATAAAAATTATAAAGATGTGGGTTAATAATATGTATATATGTAAGTGGGGGTTATATTATTATATAGTATAATTATGTTGTTGTGTGTAAAAGTATGTTTTGTGGTTTTTTTAATATATATATGATTATGTATAATGTATGTTGTGTGTGTGTGTGGTGTGTATATTTTAAAAATAAAAATAACCACACAGTTTAAACCCAAAAGTTTCAATTAAATTAAAAAAAAAACCCCCTGCTGTTTTTCTCACAAACTGAATGAAAAATAGAATTAACCTTTTCCCTATTAGGTCAATTTTTGGGTTAATAAAATGATTTATATTTGTGAAATACCAGAATAATGAGAGAGCGAAAGCATTTTTAATGCTTATGTGTCTTTTTACATATTGTATGTAATCTTTTTCTCAATGTTGTGTGTTTCTCTGAGAGAGAATTTCAAGAGCTCATTCTCATCTACCCCTTTATCTATTGTTAGTTTTTGATACCCAATAAGATTATATTCTTTTTAGCAGGTGGGACTTCAGGTCAAAGTAGTGGTCTCTTAAAGGTAGACCCCTTTTTTAGCGGAAACCAGAACTGAAATTAAGTGAATACCATAGGTCTGATTTAGCTACGCCCCAGGCATAAGGTGTTGCAGGAGGAAAGAGGAAGTTGCACCAGGCTAAATTTTGGGGGAAAAAAATTTAAAAAAAAAAAAAATTGATGGGTTTAATGTAATACCCCAAAACCAACAATCCCCGAGTTTCGCTTTGGTTTTTTCCAGACCCCCCTCTGTTATGCAAAATACCCCTTATTGAAGCTGGATTGGAAGAAAATTTTGAAAAAAAACCCTTTTTGTTTTAAAATTAAAACTATTTTAGTTAATTTTTTAGATCACAACATAAATTTTGATAATGTTTTGAACATTTTTCATCTGTTTAGACTGGAGTCTGACAGGAAAGCCAATTGAGAAAAAACGAAATCCATTTTTTCATCTTTTCTACTTGGTAAGGTGTCTAAAATCCCTGACTTCCCTGGCAGACAGTACTCTTGAAATCAATGTGGGTCGCATGGAAAAGTAGGAGACTTTTAGGCAAACTATATTCAGGTATATTTTCGTTATACCCTTTTTTTTCTTTTGCTAAATTGTATAGATTCAATATTTTAAACTGTCTTATTTCTTTCTTATTGTGTATGCCATTAGTGGATTTTGTGTTACTAATTCCCTTTTGGGGATGTTTTGTATATACGGCCAAAAAAATTCGGTTTTTTTTATTCCCCCGTAAAACCCTTTTCTCGCAATTCATTGGAGGGACCAAAATTAGGAGGTTGCCCAACGGACCAAATGTTTGGCTTCCCCCCAAAATGTATTTATATCCCCTTCTCCGACCCGGGAACTAAGCATAAAGGGCCGCAAACCCAAGAAGCACCGACCGTTTAAATGGAATAACCAGACCGGGGGGAATTTCACATTTGGGCCCATAGATTTCCAGATCGCAACGAATCCCATTGAAACGGGGGCCTTATGGGCCCCCAAACCTAGGGGCCCCCCTGGAACAACCGAAAGGGAATTGGAATGCATGAATCATTCAGTGGCAATGAAGAAGATCTAAACGGCCCTGATGGTGTCTCAACAAATTAGAGAACCCTACTGAGCTTGCGAGGGCGACGGGCAAAATAAGGGTCCGCACTCTATTCTCATTAAGGTGGCCTGTGGTTACCACCTTAGGGATAGAATTACATTGGCATTCAAACAAGACTCAAGCTCCACGGCTGGATCAAGCTACGAATAGGAGGAGCGGAACAAGAGACCCAAAACCCCAAAAAAAGTCTTGTCCTGAGGCAGGAAGGGGGGGCTTTGGTTTTAAAATGCCCCAAGGAACAAAACGACCTTAAAGAGAAAAACGGTAAAGGCGTGTTCCAGACCTGCTACAGGCGTATTTTAGGGGGAGACAAAACCCCCCAGGTAACACCAGGGGGTGAGTCGGGAAGCCAAAGCCCCCACTCCGACTCCTCAATTTCCCAAACCCGGGACTTCTGACTCCCCAACATGCGCAATTTAAAAAAGATAAATTTATGTAGTAAAAAGGGGAACACAGCTTTTTATACCCTTTAAATTTCAATAAAACTATTTGGGGAGAACAGACCTGATAACCAAAAGGTAAAAAATGTTTTGATCTTTTGAACACTTTTTGGTGGAATTGAAGAAAAAGCTTTTTTTTGGATCCCAAACCAGTCTGCACCAACATTGGGAAGTGTAAAAAACCTGGGATCAGATTTTTATCAAAAATGCTTGAAACTGATCAAGCCCAGAAGGGTTAAGGGGAAGCTGAAAACAAAGGGGATTTTCCCAAAACAAGAAAATAAAAAAAAAACATTTTGATTTTAGGGGCAAAAAAAAACAAGCAGTTACGGAAAGAATCTGCAGAACTAAGCAATTTCTAAATATTGGAAGTCAAATTTTAAAGTAAAGATGGGGAAGATACTTATTAAAATTACAGGCCTCTGTAAAAAAGCTTATGGAGGTGAATAGGAGCCTGAAGGGCACAAGGCAAACATTGTTACCATTTTTCTTTTCAGTGTAAAATTAAAAAATATATTGGAATAGACTTTAGAACACAAAAAAATTTTTAAATATGCAAAACCCCTCAGAAACAATTTTTGTGGGGGTCCCCCTGAATTTGTTTGAGAAAAAGTATTGCCCCCCAATTAGAAACCCGCTTTTTTGACCCCCAATCTGATCTCATTTTTCCGGCTAAGAACGGCCTCTTACATAACTTTGGTTTTGGGGGGCAAAGCGGTGGGCCACAGGGGCAAAAATCTCTAACAATGGGCCAGGGGGAAAAAAAATTTCCTCAGCCCCAGTCAGTTTTTGATGAAAAGGTTGAAATCTTCTACTTCTTTGAAAGCAGGGGTTTAATAATTTTGCTGAAATCTGTTTTTCCCCGGGTTTGGAAACTTTTTTTTCCCCGGGGGCAAACGCTTTTTTCCTGCTCCCCTGTCATCAATTATACTCCTTTATGGGGATTTAGGCTAAAAATTTAGGAAACATAGCATGGCCCGGAAACCCCAATTTCCCCTTGGGTCTTTGGGACTGCATCGACTAACGGACCAACCCTTAAAATTTTTTTATTTTGGAAGGCGGGGTCGGTCCCTTTTTTGGATCCGAACCCGCAAAATGGGCTCCCATCCATGGGCCCGACTCCACGCCCCGGGAAAAAACCATGGGTTTCAGAAGGGTTTTTCCCGCCCCGGGAAAACCAAAAGTGGGAGCCTGCCCAATTTTTAAGCCTGAATTTGGCTGAACCAAGAATCTGCGAAAACCCCGCAATTTTGAAATTGTGGCTCAAAACCCCCAAGCCGAAAGATGGAGCGAGTGGAAACGGGAAAAAGGTAGCTTTAAATAAAGGGGAAAAAAAGCAATATTTGATAAATTTTGCTTTGAAGGGCCAAAATTTAAAAGATAGTGTTGGGTGGCACTCAAACGGGTTTTTGAGTTTAATTTTAGCTTAAAAAAGAAGGGGGGAAAGGGCAGACCAGCTTTAAGGTTTAAAATTTAAAAAGAAATTTGCCCGGCTTTTACAAAGCTAAACCCCAAAGGAACCTGGGGGTTTCCCAAAATTCCCGGGGGGGAGATGAGTGAGGCGGGGTTTCCAGAAATCGATGCCCCGAAAAGCCCCCTTTCCCCAGAAGCAATGAAAAACCCCTTGCCAGGAAAAGACCATTCCCGGAATCCACCAGGAATGGTGGCGGGGGAGATTGGAAACCCGCTCTACCCCGTGGGAAAGAAACGCTTAATCGGGTGCAGAAACCCCCCGTTCCCCCATTTTAGACCCCCAAGGCTTTCAGGAAAACCTGGGTTTTTGGTGCCTCTGTGACCATGATAATACAACACCGCGGGTGCAAAAAGACGAACCTGAATGGGTTTTACACGATGAAAAGGGGCCCCGAGTTCTTCAAAAAAACCAGGAGACCGGCCCCAGCTGAGATGGGGCCCTTTACTTTTGGATGGGAAAGACCGTGGCGGAGCAAAACAAAGGGTTCATGTGGGGGAAGGACTTTTTCCCAGGAATCCCCTGGGAAGGGAAAAATGGTGAATAGCCAGGGATAAAAGAAGGGGAGACCATGACCGGAGGGGTTTCCCCTAGGGTTGCCTTGGGTGGAAAGATTCCCAAAACCCCCCCCTGCCCTTTGAAATAGGGGGTTGAAGGCATTTTTCCCAAAAATAAAAAGCTTTGGGCATAAAAAAATGGGTATACCCAAAAACCCAAAAAGGGAAAAGGCAATTAGGCGGACCCCCAAATTTTCAGGGGGCATCCCCTTTTAAAAGGGGTTGTCCCCACCGGGAAGGGTTTTTTTTATGGTTTTAAAAGACAGTGTTTGGGTTTTGGGAAAAACCCTTTTGTAAAAGGATTTTCAGCACCCAGAATGGGAACCCCCTATGGAAAATTCCCCCCGCAGAGTCCCCAAATGCACGGATTTTGCCGGGGAAAACTTGATTTCTTGCATTTTATGACATCTTTTTGTATCTTTATTTTTAGGGAAACACTGGAAATAAAATTTTTTTGGGGGGAGTTGAAAAAAAGCTTTATTGGTTTTCCCCAATCCAAATCTGAACCAAATTGGGGAAGTTTTAAAGATCCTGGGATCAGATTTTTGGTCAAGATATGCCCTTTTTTCTGATTCAGACCCAGAAAGGGTTTTAGGAAATATTTAAAACCAAAAGGGGGATTTCCCAAAAAACTAAGAAAATAAAAACAAATTTAAAAATTTTTATTTTTTTGGGGGCAAAACAGTAACAAAGCTTAAAAACTTTCAAATTTAAATTTATGTAAAAGATAGGGGAAGATGACGTATTAAAAAAAAACGTAGCCCCATGCACAAACTGTTTGGGGGATTTGGGGAGATTTTGGAACCTGAAAGTCAAATTTTTACCCTTTTTTAAAAAAATTTTTTTCTTGCTGTAAAAAATATTTATTGGATTTGACTTTTGAACACCAAAAAATTGTTAAAAATGCAAAATTTCTTCAGGAAAAATTTTTTGGGGTCCTGAATTTGTTTTTTGGAAAAAAATAGCCCTTTTCCTACCCTATCCGATTTCATGACCCCGCATCTGATCTCAAAAGGGTTTCCCGGTAAAACTATCAAAACTAATTGGGTGGGCCCAAAAACGGGGCCAAAGGGGAACATCTAAAAAGTGTCAGGGTTTTTAAAGGGAAATTTCCTCACCACGTCAGGTTTTTATGAATTGTTGATCGCTTTTTTTTTTTGAAAGCAATTAAAAAAATTTTTCTAAAATTGTTTGCCTTTTGGGGGCAGAAAACTTTCCCCGGGGCAGGCTTTGCCTGCTCCATGTCATCAATTTTCACTCCTCATGTTATGGAGGAAAATTGGGAGCAGCAGCACCGGGAGGACCCCAAATTTCCCCTTGCTCATTGCACGGGATTTGAAAATAACTGGAAACCAAACCCCCTTAATATTTTGGGAAATCGGGCCCCCTTTTATGACGACCCGTCCTGCAAAATAGGCAAACCCAAACCCGGAAATGAACCCCCAGCCCGAGGATTCCCCGGGTTGGGGGGGGGAAAGATTTTTTTCCCCCCCTTAGCCGAAGTTGGCACTGGGCACGGGTTTTGCCCTCGGGGGGGAGGGATCCGGTTTGAGCGTTTGGGGGCCCCGGCGGCGGTTTTTTTCCCCAAAGGCACGCTGGGCCGGTTTTTCCCGAGGCGGGGGCACCTCCCCCCCTTTTTCCATCGCTGGCATTTGGGGACAGGGGTGGGTTTTTCTTGCTTGGGACCGCCATTTTGGCAAAAAGGCGGTTTCCACGGGGTTATCGCCTGGTAGCCCAAATATTTGGGCTGGAGGTTGGGGATGGTCCCCCCAGGGGTTTTTGGGGCTCCCTTTCCCGCCCTTCCTTTCGGAAATTCCCCGGGAGGTCCGGCCGGGCCCCCGCCCCGGGCCGCGCTTTTTTTAAAATTTTGCCCCGGGTTCCCGGGGGCTAAGGGGCCTTTCCCCTTTTCCCGAGCCAGGGCCGCCCCCCGGGGGGGTCCCAAATTTTGGGCCCGGGGCCCCCCCCAGGGTTGGGGGAGGGCCTTTAGCAGCCCGGGGTTGTTTTGGGGGGGGAAACCCCAAACGCCATTTTTGGCTTTCCTGACTCTTTGGGTGCATCTCCTGGGTACGGGAGGACACAGGAAACCTTTGGGTTTGGGAAATTTTGGGGCCTTTTAAAAGGGAACCCCGTTTCCCCCCCCCCACCGCCCTGCAGCCCCTGGGTTCCCCTTTTCCCAAAGGGCAGGGTTTAAAAACCCCGGGACTCTAAACGGTGGGGAATTTCTTCGCTTTCAAACCCTTGCCACAAAAAGTTTTCTTTTCGGCCCGCCCAGTGCCCCTTTTTTGCCCTCTGCGCTGCCCCCCAGCCCACCGCCCCGGGGTTTTCCCACCCCCCCTGTCCGGAGTCAGAGGGGCCCCGAAAGGGCCAGGGCCTTTTCTCCCTAGCTGTTGGGGGACCTTTCCAGCGTCACCGGTTATTATTTGGGCCTAGAGGCCAAAGCCGGGCCTGCCCGCCCCGCACCTCCCAGGGTCCAACGGCCCCGGGGCAGCCCGTTCGGAGCGTTTTCGTAAGGGGTTAAAATCTCCTCTCCCCCACTTACACCTGAGCTCTTCCCTTTCCGGGTTTAGTGGGGCAGATGGAAAGCTCCCAAGGGTGGGACCGGCAAACTTTTTTTTAAGTGGGGGGTTTCCCCTGAATTTTGACTCGGGGCCAGACCCGAGTTTTTTGGGAAAGGTCAAGCAGCGGTCCCAAACCCCCCGGTTTGGGGTTTTAAAGACCCCCCATGTGAAGGGGTGATGAAGTCTCAGCCTCCCAGGAGGGGGGTTTTCCCTTTTTAAACCAAAAGGGGGCAGCGGTTTTGGGGTTTCCCTGCCCCACCCCCGGGGTTTGAGGAGGATTGCCCCAAAGGGAAGGAAAAAATCCTGACAGGGGTTTTTTTTTCCTAGCAGACGCCCCTTTAATTTTCCCCGAGGGAAACCCCTGACCCAAAATGGGGCCGGGGCCCCCTCATTTGGGCGCCCCATTCCCCGGGGTCTCAAAATCTTCGGTTCCCTCCCTGTCTCGGACCAGTATCCTTAAAAATGGGATGGGAAGGCGCCCGGATGGTTTTTTTTTAAGTTCCCCCCTTTTTAGGCGGCCGGGGGGAAACGCCCGGAAACCCGGTTTTTCGGCTTTTTTTGGTTTAGCAAAGCTTTCAAGGTCTTTGGGGTAAAAAAAGCCCAGCAGGGTCTGTCAAACTGGGGCCCCACAGAGGGGGAGTTAAAGGCCCCCGCTTCTCAAATGTCGGGTGCATCGAAGTTCCGTGCGGGCACTTGTTTGAGTCACTGCTTTGTTTTCAAAACATCGGCAAGGGAGTGGCCGTTTCGCCCTTTTCCCGTGGGTTTAAGGGCTTTTGGGCTGCGGGTGGATTTCCAAGAATTTTTTGGTGGCCTTTTCCCTTTTTTGGGGGGTAATCTTTTGGCAAAATTGGGTGGATGAATTAATTTCAAGGGGCCCCAGGGGGTTTTTTCCCCGCTCCCCCCCCAAGTCGGCCCGGGCCCGGCGGCCCGCAGTTTAGGAAGCGCGCCCCCGGGGCAGTCCCTTTTTGGAAAATTTACGTACAAGCCCCCCGCAGGGAAGGCCCCCCGTCTCGAGAAACAGAGCCCTTCCCAGCCAAACCGCGTCCCCTTGGGGGTCTCGCAGAAAGCCCCAAGGCCCTCTCGCCAAATGGGGCTTTAGGGGCCCCCCCCCACTAAGGTCCCTCTCGGGGGAGGGGGCCCTTTCCCGCATTTTTAAAGGGGATCTGGAGGTTTTTTAAGGGCAACGACGCCTGGGGGGGGCAGGGTCGTCTCGACAGGTTTTTCAAAATTTTTTTCCCGGGCGGTTCCCCGCACGGGTTTTTTTTTTCTTCCCCCCCCCGCCCCTCCATCCGGGGGTCGGCTTTTTTCAAGCCAAAGTACCCCCCCGCTTCAGGGGGGAAAATTTTTCCCCTCCCCCAATCCGAGAGATTTCTGGGGTTACTCGAATTCCCCTTCAAGGGCCCCCAAAAGAGCCGGGTCGGGTTTAGACCAGTTTTTTTGGGCCTCAAGAGGCTCAACCCGGGTTCGTACAGGTTCCCGGGGGTTTTTTCATGGGAAACACTCCCGGGCCGGGGATTGCGTTTATGTAGCAATACGATTCCTGGCCGCCCTTAAAACCCTTTTCCCCGGGGGCGAGTTCGCACATTCCCTTTGGCCCCGGTCTTTTCCCCCTTTCCGTGGTTGGCAGGAGGGGGGGAACATTTTTTAGTTTCCCCGTCTGCCCTTCGGTTCCACCCCCCCCCAAGGGTTTTTTAAAGGGAAATTTTTTTAGCACCCTGATACAATTTGCCCTCAGGGGCGTGACCATCATCCCTATCTGGACGAACCCCCTGGGGGAAAGGCCCCCCCCCCCCCCTCGCCCCGCCTGCCTGGGCAGTATCAGGGGCACCCTAGACCTTTTTTAGTAAAGTTTTGGTGGGTTGTTTAAATTTTGACCCAAATTTTCCCCCTCTGATTTCCCGCTCAAGGATGGATTCCTGGGGATGCACTCGAAAAAAGGTTTCCCGATTTTTTCCCTCCGCCGGAAAAGGGTTTGGCCCAATTTCAGGAAAGTCCTGTTTTGTGGTCGCACCCCATAAAAAAACCCCACTTGCATGCGGGTGCTTTGGCAGAAAGGTGGCCCGGGGTTCGAGGCTTTGGCTTTTGCGCAGTTTCCTCTCCCCCCTTTGCAGCGGGGGAATCCCACCGGGGGGACAGGTTCCCCCTGACCCTTTTGGGCACGATGGGTTTTGGCTGCCATCCCGGGGGCGGGCCCACCTGGGGTGGTGGCAAAACTCCCCCGCGTTGAAAAAGGGGAAGTGTTTCCCTGCCCCCCATTTTCGGTCATCACCATGGATTCCAGCGCATCAGGGGGGAGCGCCGTTTTCGGCTACTGGACGACCAAAGGGGGGGGTGGATCCAGCGAACCCGGGGCTCCCCGATCAATGTTCTGGAACTGGGCCCTTTTCTTGGGACTCCTTCATTGGGGGCCCCCCCAAAAAAAATTTGGGGGCACCCATTTTTGGGAAATTCCTCCGACAATGCCACAGCATCGCCCATTAAAAGCCAGGGCGGGACCAGAATTTGGGCGGGTTTTTTTAGGGAAAAACCCCAAGGATTCCCTTTGCTGGGGGGGGATAATCGATTTTGGGATTATCGGCGTTTTCATCCCCGGGGGGAAGGAAAAAATGGTTGGGGGACCACCTCAGTCGGGCGGAAAAATCGACCCCGGAGAGTGGGCGCTTCTTCCGGAAATTTTTACCCCCTTTGCCCGGGAAAAGGGGGCTCCCCAAAACGTCGACCCTAAATTTTTTTCCCCTTTGAATCACCACTTCCAATAGTGTCCGAGCCCCGGGATCCCCTGGCCCTAGACAAAGCGTTAGTCCCCGCCTTGGGGCAGTTAACCCTTTGTCAAACTGTTTCCCCCTTTGCCTCTCCTTTCCCCGGGGGGCTCAAGCACCTCAAAGTGAGAGGGGGGCCCCCTATCCCCCATCGCCCCCGGGCTGGCCTCCCCATTCCTTTGGTTTCGGGATTTTTTCGCCCCCTGGCAGACGCCCTTGGCCCCCCCCTTTCTTTCCCGATCTCCTTTTCACAAGGGGCCCCTGTTTCCCCTACCCCCCCCGCAGCGCGTTTGATGGGGGGGGCTTGAGACCCCCCCCCCCTTTTGGGTTCCCCTGCCATTCCACACGGGCGGTTGGGCCCCCTGGGCGGTTCGGCATAGCCGTCACTTAAAAGGTGTTCAAAGCGGCCACCTGGGCTTCGGTCCCCCACTTTTTTTTAAAATTTTATCAATACCCCTACCTTGGCCCCCGGCTGAAGGGAAGCCTCGGGCCCTAAGGTACTTCGGCGCAGTTGCTTAGGGTTTTTCACTGCCGAGAAAATTTTTTTTTCTTTTTAGTTGTTTTTTTTTTCCCCCCCCCTGGGACAGCTAATTTGGGCATCCCCAAAGGTTTTTTTGTTTCCCCCAAAGAATTTATTGGCGAGAAAAATAGATTTTTGGGACTTTCCCCTTAAAATCCCTTTCTCGTTCCCCAAATTATTGGGGAAAACAGGGGCCCACCCTTTAGTCTTTTTTTGGGGGCGGTTGTGTTTTTCCCCTCAGCCAAAAGCTTTGGTACCAACCCGATCTTCCGGGGTCAGAGGAGGGAAAATCCCCAAACCCGGGGGGGGCCCAAAATCGTTTGGGCCGCCTAGTGTCCGCCTCCGAAGGCAACGGCCCCCATACCCCAAAGGGGTGTTCCCAAGGGCTGTGGCCCCCCTTAATTGGACAGAAAGGGGTTTTACGGTAAGTACAAATTCCCTTTTTTTCTTGGACGCCACCTTTTTGGCTTGGAAAAATGGGTGGATTCATTTTTTTTTCTTCCAGCTGGCCTGGCCCCACATGATGCAGTTTGGCCCAGGATCGCTTTTCGATGAGTGGATTTGCTGGGTTCTCTTTTCTTGGGGAAAAATTTTTTATGGCTGCTCGAACCAGTGACCTTTTACTTATTCCCTAATAACACACTGAGCTATTAGGGAATATGAGAACAGGTTGTAATTTGTAGTATAGAAGAAGAAAAAGATTGTCCCACCATCAGGAGCAAAACAGTAACAAGGCAGTTACATGACAAGAATCTGCATAACTAAGCATATGCTAAGTAGTTGCAGGTCAAAGTTATGTATGAGAGCCAAGATGATTGTCTGATCTTGTCTATAAAATGATGGTAATCTCACGTTGAAAGCTGTAGTGGATGGTGAGATATGGAGCCTGAAAGTCACAAGTTCAAAAAATTGTTACCATTTTGCTTGTCAGAGTAAAATATATTTATTGGATATGACTTTAGAACACCAAAAAATTGTAAATATGCAAAATGCAGCAGGAACATTTTTGGAGTCTCTGAATTTGTTCTGAGAAATAGTATTGCCTCCACCAGACCCTGCATGCATGACTTCACTATGTCATAAAATAGATGATACAGCGGTACCAAAGGACATAAAAATGTATCCTTTATTAGAGATCCATAAAAGAAAAGTAACCCGTAATGGCACAGCAAAACAAAACCCTAAGAAGAACGCCGACGCGTTTCAGGTGGAGAACCACCCTTAATCACCCTTGCCATGATTAAGGGTTGTCCTCCACCTGAAACGCGTCGGCCTTTTTCCTAGGGTTTTGTTTTGCTGTGCCATTATGGGTTACTTTTCTTTTATGGATTTCTAATAAAGGATATATTTTTTACGTCCTTTGGTACCGCTGTATCATCTACTTTATGACATATATTGGACTTTCCACAGACTGCTCTGACTGGGATACATGCGGAGGCCGTTACATCATCTGGTGAGCTGGTTCATTTGTTTGTTTTGCTCCATATATACATGACCTCACATCTGATCTCATTATTTCCAGGCTAGAGAATGTCCTCTCTACACTAACTTGGGTTGGGGGCAAAGGGGTGACCACATGGGCAACAACTCTAACAATTTCAGGGTATAAAGGAATTGCCTCAGTCAGTTCTGATGAACGGTTGAACTCTTCTACTTATTTGAAAGCAGGTGAAAAATTTTGCTGAAATCTGTTTGCTATGGGAGCGGAATCTTTTCCCCTGGGGCAGCGCTTTGCCTTCTCCATGTCATCAATTACAGCACTGGCCGGACCCAATTCCCCTTGCTCTTTGCACTGCATCAGACTAACTGTACCAACTAATTATATATTTTGAGAGTCGGAGTCGGTCTGTATAATGACGCAGACTCCTGTTAAATAGGCTCCGACTCCACAGCCCTGCATTATCCTACACGTTGTGGATTTTTTTTTTTTAAATTGAAAATGTGGGGGAAAAAATTACAATAATAAAAATAATGTACTTTCCTTCTGATACATTCCCTTTTAAAGGGATGTTACAAAACTTTAAAATGGTATTGGGGTGCTTGAAAATAGAAAAAAAAATATCACAGTATTGTATTCATATATAATTTTTTTTCCTTACTCCAGTATTGATATTTGTTTCAGCGTATGGATCCCTCAGTAGAAGGTCATGTTTTAAGCACTGCAAAGCTTCTGCCCGCAGGATTACATGTCTTCCAGGACCTATCTGGTGAGTATTAGAAAAGCATGTCCCTTCCAACTAGATATATCATGAATACACCCCGCAGACAATGTATGACTATGGGGCCAGCGCCTGGCCGCCACCTCCCCACTCGTGCTTTGGAATTACGAGCTGATCAGTGCGTGGTTCCAAAACACCCGGCGTATTGCAGCGTGTACTATGCGTGCCGCAATAAGCCTTGTGAACGCACCCTAACTGTGCATGTTGGGAAGGGAGTATGAAGCGGGCTCACTCGCCTAGCGAGTTAACTGCTGTTAGTTACATCTGGGACTTGCCACCAGAAGCCAGTATTCGAGATAACTGATCGCCGCCTTATAATCTGTTAGAGGCGGCGGTAACAAGACTGTGGCATCTAAGAGGTTAAAAAAACTATGCGCCGGTGCACATTCCTGGTCTCCAATTGCCTCCCACCAAAATGATGAGACCGGTTGTCACAGTAGCCAGGGGCCCTTTTAATGGCTTACATTCCTGCCGTCTTACTACTCCTGTTAGGTTGTAATAGAACAGCCATTATGGTAGACTGTTATGCATTTGTACAATGTACTGCAATAGATGTAAATTAATCATTCCCCTTAGTGGTCAATCACGTATAGGGACTGCAAATAGAAGTTAAAAAAATAGTTTTTTGAAAAACTCATGAAAGAAATTTTTTTTATTTTTGCTACTTTACAAATAAATAAAACAACAAAATTGAATTTTTGGGGAGGTCACTTCATGTCTCCAAATAAAAAACGAGCAAATATATACATCTAGAAACTACACTTCGGCCGACAAAAAACAAGCCGTCACTCGGGTCCGTAAGTGGAAAAGTAAACTAGTTGGAAGTCACAGAAAATTGTGCTGCCGAGCTCGTTTTAAAAAGAATTATAAAAAAATATTTTAATTTTTTAAAGTACTAAAACATAATGGAAAACTCAAAAAATTCTGACGGAATTATAACGTCTTGCAGAGTACAGATAGCATGTCATGTTATACTGCAGGGTGAGCTCCAAAAAATAATGTAATAAGTCAAATGGCAAAATTGCATTTTTTTTATGTTTTGCCCCACAATACAATTTTTTGGGGTGGGTGAGGAAAGGGCAAGAGGGGGGTATGGTTTTCTCAGTACATAATGTGGTACAGTAAATGGTACCATGTAAAAGTACATCTTGTCCTGCAAAAGTCTTTCTGCATGTATGTAAATGGGAGAAAAATAAAGTTGTGGCTGTTGGAAACAAAAATTCCTGCGGTAGGAAGGTGATTATGTCAGGTTCATTTAAATCAGTAATAAAGAGGCCATGGCCAAATGTTATATCCACTATCCAGTCGTCTGTGTCTTTCTATTGCAATTTGTTTTGTTGTTCTAGAGTAGGATTTATAATGCCATGTAGATTGTCTCCAGGTTGCGTTATTGCACTTTGCTGATAAAAGCATTTAGAAATATACCAACATATATAAAACCACCAATATAATGTATAACTGTACTAGACCTAGCATTTTCTGTATGTTTAGAAGCAGTGTCCTGTTGTAGTTCAGCAGTTGGACATTGTTTTCAAGCCCTCATTTTTTGGGGCACACGTGTTTGGGAGACAGTAGCTTTATTTGTACAATTCTCTGAATTTTCCTTCCTACTCCAATTCCTGAAATGTACATTCACCAGTTATGCATTTACACCTGTTCCCATAAACAAACCTAATTCCTTTTATGTTTTCTAGATGATGAGCAGAATATTCTAAATGTTGGATTACATGATGGATGTGATGTATTTGTATGGGATGGAAAACAGGTACGCACAGCTTGAAATTTCACTTGACCCCCGTTCCAACATATTGCCCTCCACCCAGTTTCTATTCAAACTGGAAAGGTTTCTTCAGTCAGTATGACTATATCATAATTGGTGCATTTATCTTTGACTCTGTTGCTGAAATGATAACAATGCCTTAATGTGCGCATGTATGTATATATTGAGGGCAGGTATGTTTTGCCTAGAATGCTGTCGTATGTGGCTTCAGGTAGTACTTGGACAGATATCTGTCACCAAAAGATCTTGTGAAGGAAACCGACAGTTTGTGTCAGTAGCCCTATATTAGCTGGTCAAGAAGTATTGGGACGTATGTTATATAGATCCATCCATTGTTGTTTATTTATAGACTAATAGAAATCTTTGGGCTATTTATCCTCTATAACCCTATCCGTCTCTATATATATATATATATATATATATATATATATAATATATATATATATATATATACACAATTATATATATATATATATATATATATATATATATATCACACGTTGAATTTTTTCTAGTGCTATATTTTATTAGGCTAGGTTTTGTATATGCATAGGTTCCGGGTGGGGTCACCCTTATTGGGGCGAGTGCTCCACATATGAGCTAGGTAGGTGACAATCTAGGGCATTGTTAGGGCATGTTCACACGGCTGATTGCCGGCGTAATTGCGGGGACGGATTTAGCCCCGCAATTACGCCGGCTGCCGTGTAGCGGGGGCGGGGGCCGGCAGCTCGCCGGCCCCCAAGACACTCATTATTAACGGCGCGGACACGCCGTAAATAATTGACATGTCACTTTCTCCCCGCTCGGCGTATACTCTATGAACTGTGGATTACTGTAATGACAGGGACGGATTTCAGCTGTACTGCAGCGCAAATACGGCGCTCAGTACGGCTGAAATCCGTGCACAAATAAGCCGTGTGAACGATACCTTAGGTTTTTTTTGTTTGTATGGGGTTTTTTTTCGTTTTTTTTTTTGTTGTTTGTTTTTTTTTTCCTGGGGAGAGGTTTATATCCATTTTATAATTCTCTAATAACTTCACTGTGGTAGTTTGTGTCTGATCCATTGAGAAGTTGCGTCAATTGAATCTTTGGCAGTGCCCAGTCTGTGAGATTTTTGGGTGGTTGTGCTTTTTTTAGACATTTTTTATTGCTGGTCATTTTTTGAAGCATGTTTAAAAAAAAAAAAACTGAGCAAGGCATCAAATTGAATATTTGAGTCTATGTAAATCGCCGGATGTTTTTTGGCGCGTTTTTTTTTTCAGAAATCCATAGCAATTCTAATGCTTTGCATTTCTGGAAACAAAAGTGCCAAACAACACAAACCGTGCCAAAAAATTTGTTTTTTCAGCAGCTTTTATGAATGTTTTTAAGATTTGTTTTTTTTTTGTCCAGTGGTGTGTAGTCCTAGTCTTAGGGTATGTTCACACAACATATTTGCAGGATGTACTTTTTCCAGCTGACTGGCAGACTGTCAATTGAGTTCTAATTTTCACCTTTTCTGCTGATTAGTTGTCTAAAATTTGACACCGATCTGAAACACAACACTACTTTTGGACATTTCAACCTGTTTTTGTCTTCTATTATTTTGTTTTTTCCAGTTATTACTTTCTAGACCTTTTTACTAGAATACATATTGATCAGTAGAAGTATAACCTGCTTGGGAAGTTAACAATTGATCTTCATAGTAGTAGTCCATTTACACATGGCTCCTTTGCTCCACTGTTAACTTAAAGTACTAAAACTTTTTATCTACAATGCAGGTTGGAGGTCAGCGTGTGCAGAGTGGACCTGACTGTGCTCCTCTTCTTCTGACAATCATGCGTCCAAGAAAAACCAAAAGCAATGGTTGCTCACAAAAGTATTCAGAAAGTCAGAGAGTTTTCCCATCAAACTATCAGTTGAGAGACCTGCAGCAGACATTAGCTGGTAGCCCCACCGAGGAGTCGTTGCTGTGCTCCCCTTCCACAGAAACCAGTGAGGGCTGGAGTGTTTTTGCCAATGAAGATATGAACAAAACCCTAAAAATGTTGGGCCTTCGAGATGGAAGCTCCCTTCTTTTGCTAGATTCACAAGAAGAGGGGTAAGAATTCACCAGTTGTATTTATACAGCATTTTACATTTATTGCACTTAAGAAAATTCTGTTTTGCTTACTATAGTTACCACATAACCTTTCTAATTTGCAATGACAGATGAGGATCACTCTCTTTCGTTCTAGGGAAGTATGTGTTGCAGCAGGAAAAGAGGGGGCTGCTGACCCAAGCTTATACTGCATTAAAGTCCAGGACTGGTACAGTTCAGGATCTGAGAAGAGAATTGTTCAAATTTCTACAGACCCTGACTCTGTGAGTAAAAAAAAATAATTTATAACTTTGATCAGGTTTTCCGATTACATTATTATACTTTAGCTACCAAGTGACTTGTAACGTAAGTTAACATAAAGACCTTGAGAAAACTGTGAAAACATAAAGGCTACAATAGTAGTAATAATGGTACTTGTTCCACACTAACATTCATGGTGCTCAGTTAAAGGACTAATGGTACCATAAACATGTCTAGTACATCCAGAGCACTCCTATATTTATTCAGGCGTACATTTGCCATGTAAAGGAATCCAAAACAGCAGAATAAACGTATAAACCAGCTCTTAAGCACTCCAAGGTGAATACTGAAGCAGGTGCAGACCGGGCAGGATAAAAAGCATTATAGCTTACATTTTATTAGAACATTTAAAATCCAATATAGACATGCATGAGAGACCCACAGTTTTGGGCTAGTGTAGCAAAATCGCCGACACTAGAATCCTAAGGAATTCTTCTGAACGAGTAAACAAGATAGAAAGGAATGAGTTATTTATAAATAAATAAATAAAAGCCATGCTAATACCATTACTTTTTCTACAAATTACAGCAGGCAATTTAGCAAAATTGTAAATAAAATCAAAACACAATAATCCTTTTTGTAAATAAAACTGTTGGGCTATGTTCACACGGCTTAACTGCGGGACGTAATTACGCCCCGCAATTACGCCGCGGGGCGGGGGGCCAGCACTTTGCTGGCCCATAGACTTGCATTACCAGCGGTGCGTATACGCCGCTAGTAATTCTCATGTCATTTATCTCCCCGCCCGCGGATTTGCCGGGCGGGGAGAGGAGACGTAATCCATAGTTCTCTATGAGACCTGTGGATTACCGTAATGAATGGGCCGTTTTCGGCCCGTAATTTGCGCACTTCGGCGCGTAATTACGGACCGAAATATGGCCCATTTTAAGCCGTGTGAACATGCCTTTAAACATATGCTTAAATATAACATTAGGATTTGTTCCCCGAAAGGCTCCTACCCTAGCTTCACGTGTTTCCCCTAGTTTATTGGTTACTTGGTTGGATATGGCAGGTTTTGGTTTTTTTTTGTTTTTTTTTTTTGTTTTTTAATTGTCTTTATTTGGACCAACAAGAATAAAATACAAAGAAGTAAGCAGCTTGTTACATTCTGAACAAGAAAATAACATACAGTAGGTCATAAAATATCAATGTCAAGCAAAAGCATTAGACTTTAACACTTATACATGTCTTCATACAGATTAGTGGTCCCTTTTTCCTTATTTAAATTGCCTACTTAAACAACTACTGAACACGTACAACTTTAACCCCATGTTGTGCTAGAAAAAATGGTGAACATATCAGTACAATCGATTGTAAAGATGTCCACGCCCTCCCCCCCCCCCCCCCCAGTCTCATCCGGATCCTTCCCCCCCCCACAGACCCAAAGTATCTGGTCATTTGGAATACGCCTCTTCAGCAAGCTTCCACTATTAAGGTAATAGCGTCTCCATCGCCGCTATTCAGGTGCGTGTTCGTGGTCACAGCCCCGTCATAGAATAGTAATTAGATATCAGGAAAGGGTTCAAAGCCATCCATTGCCCCTGAAAACCCACAGCGAGAGTTTCTGCACCTGCGAGCTGCTGCCTTAAGTACCATGATGTCAATCCAAAGCAAGAATATAATTTTTGTCTAACCCCTTGTGGCATGATCTCTATAAATTTCCCCCAGAGACTAAAGAATTTTCCCACTTTTTC
Organism: Phyllomedusa bahiana; assembly: GCA_025379985.1. Lineage (NCBI taxonomy): Eukaryota > Metazoa > Chordata > Amphibia > Anura > Hylidae > Phyllomedusa > Phyllomedusa bahiana. The sequence continues at coordinate 21,525 of JAODAL010016049.1, forward strand.
TCTTTATGTTGCATCGCCTCCACCCAATCCATTCTCAATAAAAAAACTACATTTCTCCATAAACTGTGCGAAAGTCAGGCTAATGGTTTACAGCCAGGACTGGAGTATTGTTTTCCTGGCAGCGGCCGACAGTAAATATAAGAGCTGTACTTCTCTATTGGTATAGGGGGACGCTTCCCCATCTTCAAAGCCAAACAGGGCCCATGTTGCACTGAAACGGAACGATGACACCAAGTGTCCTTTTGGTTAAAAGGGGGGCTTTTTGGCTTTCCCAGTATTGCTCGAAACCCCGGGGGAAGTCCACAAAAGCAAAAACAGGTCTGCCCCGGGGACTACAGGGAAAAAATTTCCCTCTTCGTAAATTTTTCCCTTTCCCATGCCCCCCTCAAAGGGGGCCCGGTATGGCGTTGTGTTTTCGATTTTAAAAAATTTTCTCTGGGTATGGGTGGGGGGGAAAAGTTGTTGGGCCCCGGCCCAGGCGTCCGAAAAAAAATTTTGGGGTAAATTTTGGATCAATTGTACCCATTCCCGTTAGTTTTTTGTGGGGGTTTTTCCCCATTTGGGCCCAAAATTTCCCCTTTGGGAAACTGGGAGATCTGCGATAAAAGTCCCCCCCTAGCAAAGGGGTGTCAGGGGCAATCCTGTCAAAAAAGGGGCATTTTTCCCCAGGCGTCTGTCATTAATCCCAAAAAAACCCCCCCTGCAGTAATGTTTTTGCCTGTGATAATTGAAGAAAGGGTTTTCCCCCTAAAGTGGGGGAAAATCTCCTATAATTTTCCTAATGTTAAAGGTTTACGGGTTTCCCGGGGGTTTTTTCCAAACCTCCAGATTTTTTCAGGCCCCTGTTAAAATAAACCCTTTAGAAAAATACCCGGTTTAGGTTTTCCGCCTGAAATTCCGGGTTGGGATCAGGGGAAAAAAGGGGTAGAGAGAGCTGAGGCAAGAAACTTCTGAGGGGGGCCCCCCCTCTTACTCCAAACCCCCAAACCGGAAAAAAACAGCGTTTTTAAAACGTATCTCTGCAGGAGTCTGGCTTTTTTGCAAAGGGGCACAAAGTTTAAAGGGGTATATTTGGGAAAAAAAACAGTCTTCCAAAAAAGCTAAAAGGGCAAAAAAACCCCGCCCCCCGCTTTTTAATCCGTAAGGTATCTACCCAAATGCTGCCAAGCAATAAAGTCTTTATACCCTTTTTAACCCCCCGCCCCCATTTGTTTGGGTTGACAGGGGTAGATGTAAAAAGGGATGCGCCCCTTATATTTTTGCCGATGAAAAACCCGGTTTAAGGGGGTTAATTAACTTTTCATCCTTAGGCCTAAGATAAAATTTGGGGCATTTTGGGGGAAAGGGATAACAGCCGCGGGGAATTTCCAAAAAATTTTTAGAAGGGTTTGCCCTTTCCCCCTAAAGTTTAGCGTGATGTTTTCCCCCAGGGTTTTCAAAGTTTTTTGTCGGGTGATGAAATGTATCTCTTTTAGTTTTTCCCGAAATAGGTTTCTAGTGAGGGAAACCCCAGATATTTCAAGGGGGGATGTTGGCCCCCCGTCTTATGTGAAATGCAGCAGACCAAAGGGCCCAGTAAGGCCCTTCAAAAGGAGGGCCCCGCTCTTGTCCCTTTTTTTCTCGTATCCCGAGAGGCGCCCCCTGTCCTTCACCATCCCCCCAAAAACGCGGGCAGAATTCAGTTTTGGGTCCCGGGTTTTCATTAGTAACAAATCAACTGGGGTTTGGGAGTGAGGGGTTTTTAAAAGTCCGGGTTTTATTTGGTTTTGCCCCCAATAGTGGGGTCCCCGGACATATAAAATAGAAGCGGATTTTTTTGAAAAAATTTAAAAAAAATGGGCGAGAGTGGGGGGAGCCCGTTTCAAACCCCCCCTAAAAGGTTTTACCTGTGGGGTTTCATGGCCAATTTTTTAAAAAAATTTGTTTCGGTTGAACAAATTTTGGATGGAGAAGGTTAAAAGGGAAATTTAGAAAGACAGATCCAACCCCCCCCGCCCAGCGCAAACATTTTAGGGAAAGGGCCCGGAACCTTTATCAAATTTTTTTTTCCTTTTTTTTTGGGACCCCGGCTTAACAGCATGGACCACTGGGGGCCCGACTCTTTTAGCCCCTAAAATTGCCGCCTTGCCACTCTAACATTTACCCATTTTGCTCAAAACCAGACGATAGGGGTGAAAGGTTTCTTGGTAAAAAAATTTTTTGGGAACCCGTTGGCTAAGGGTTTTTTTTCCAATTTTTAAATTGTAGGGCTTTGGTTTCCCAAAATGAGATTGGCCCCGTAGGAGGTGAGGAGGGTCCCTATTCTTTCCCGGTTTTTGAAGTAACGTAGTTCGAAACAAAAAAGGGGGGCACCTTTTCGGATCGACAAATATATTTCATTTTTAAAAATGTGGGGTTTAGGTAGGAGGGCACCTAGGGGTTTTGGATTTGTAAAATTCGGTGGAAAACCCTTGGCCCCCCCGGGGCTTTAACCTGGCCCCAACCCATGAGATAGCTCCCCTTATTTCCTTTCCGTAATTTCCCCCCCTAACTCCCCCGCAATGGTCTTTGGGGAAAAAGCCTGGCAATTTTTTTTGGGCCCAAAACTAAATGACCCCGGTTTCCCATTCATCAAAAAAAGGGGGGCCTATACCAAAAGTTTTATAGAAGTGATAAACGCCGGGGGCTATATCATTGGGGGGCCCCAAGGACCACCCCCCTTTTTGGGTCCGTCACTGTCGAGATAGGGTTGGGTTTGGGCCTTTTCCCCGGGTTTTTTTTCATTTTTGGGCCCGTTAAAAAAAAAAAACGCACTTTTTTCTCCACCCCCCCTATAGAATTTTTTTTTTTGCGCCCTAGGATGTCCCAAAGCGTGGCCCTTTTAGAAAATTTCCATTAAACCCTTCGTCTCTAAAAATTTCCCCTTTCGGTTTTGATCAGGTGGATCGCCCCGTTTGGGCCTCTTGAGCTCTCGGGAAGGGAGAAAAATTTTAATTTTTCACATTATTTTTGGGATTCTCTTCCCTTTTTAGCCACATAGCTAATGTTTGGGTTTCCCCAGGCCCCGCCTTTCCCCCGTTTTCCCCCAAAAAAAAGGGGACACTGTGGCCCGATTGCAAAAAAATTGTTTTATTGCGGGGGGAACGGTTTTGCCCCTAAAATTAACCGGTTTTGAGAAAATAGGTTGGGGGAAAACGGCTTAACCCAGACTTAGGGCCGGGCGCCCCACAAACCCAAAAAGGGGGGGGGGGAAAAACCTCCCCTGGGCATGAACGAAATGGCGATGGGAAATAAAGTCTGAATCGGTATATTTCCGCGGGGGGGCCCGGGGAGAAAGGCAATCCAAACCCCCTAGGTCGAAAGTTTTTTGGGGTTTTTTTCTGTCCCGTCGGGTTTTTTGGGTCTCCAGTTTATCAAAAAGTTTCCCCAAAAGCTCCCGACCCAAAAAGGTTTTGATGGATGTTTTCGGGGTCGACCCCAAAAGCGGTCGGCAATGTTTTTTTTTTTAAGTTTTGGGAAAACAACAATTTTCAAAGTGTGGGAAATTTTTTTTTAATAAATCCCTCCTGTTTCACCTCATTTTGGGAACCCAAAAAAATTTTTTTTTAAGGCTTATTTTAAAAATTTCAACCCAAATATTGATTATCTGATTACTGTGAAAGTTGTTTGGGTTTTAAAACCCCGGTTTTTTTGAATGGCCCCCTTTTAAAAATTTTTCTTCCCGGCGCCATCTTCACGGGGCCCCCGTCTTTGGTTTTTCAAGGGGGGAAAAAGGGGGTTTGAAACGGGTTTTCCCAAAATTTTGGGGGCCCAAAAACAGGGAGGTGTAGGTTTTCAACCGGGCAAAGGATGTTGGACTTTGGGTTTCGGGGGGGGTTTTCCAGAAAGGGGGGGTTTAAAAAGAAGTTATTGGGCAGTGGGAAAGGGGGGGTGGATATCCCCCTTGGTTTCTAAATTTTGGGCCTTTTAACACAAGGCAAGTTTTCAAATATTATTAAATTTTGGAGTAACTTTTTTGGGAAATTTTTTTGGGGGGGTTTTTTTAAACCCTTGTTTTGGGGTATTTTTTAAACTATTTTTCTTTTTACTTTTTTAAGGGTTTCGCCCAAATGGTTCCCATTTTAAAAAAAGGGGGGGTAAAAGCTTTCAATGAAGCCTTTAGTAAGGGGGCCCGTGACCCGAAACGGTTTGGAATTTTTGCTTCACTAGCCCCCAAAGCTATCATGCATGTCCCTTTTTTTTGGGGTTTTTTAAAGTTCAAAAAAATGTTTGTTTTAATGTTTTTTATCCTGCCCCCCTCTGCAACCCCCGGCCCCTTTAATTAAAAATTTACCTTGGAAATGATTTTAAAGAGTGGTTTAAATTTTTAATTCTGCTGTTTTGGATTTTCCCTTTGTTTGGGCTTGAACCGGGAAAAAGTGCTCCACCAGACGACTCCCGGGTTTTGGGAAAGGGGAAAAGGGACTGTTTAAACTTTGTTTTTTTTCTTCTTGGGGTTTTTTGGGATCTTCCTTTCTGTCCAACTGGGTTCCGGGAAATTTTCAACCCGAAAAAAGTTTTACATTCATTTGGGGGTTCTCCTGGGTTTTGGGGGGTGCTTTCCCTTAATCCTTTTCCAAACATTGGGGGGATTTTTCGGTTGGGTTTTGGGAGGGGTTTTTTTGGCGGGCTTTTTTCGCGGCCCAAAATTTTTGCCAGCGGGAAAAACCCCCCTTTTTTTTCCGGAAACCCTTTTATGAAAAGGCAAAATTTTTAAAAGGGGCCCCTGGGGGGGGGGGGAGGGGCCTGCGAAGGGGGGGTTTGAATCCCACAACAAAAAACCCCCCTTAAAAGGGGGCTTTTTTTGGGGGGTTTTTTTTGGGGAACCAGGGTTTTAAATTTGGGGTTTATTTGGGGGGTTTTGGGGGGGTAACCCATTTTTTAAATTCCCCCACCCACGAGCTGTTTAAACATTTCAAATAAAATTTTTTCAAGCATTTCCTTTACAAAAATTTAAAATTTTAAATCGGGGTTGTTTTTGGGGATAAAAAAATGCCCCCCCTTTTTTACCCCCCCGTAGGGGGATATTTTATACATGGGGATTAAAAATGCCCCCCCCCGGGGTAATTTTTACAAAGGCTTTCCCCAGAAAAGTGTTTTATAGTGCCCCCCCTAGGTTTGTGATTTTTATGCGGGCCCCCAATATAGTGTTTTTTGCTGCCCCCGTAATTTGTGATATTTTAAACGGGCCCCCGTTTGAAATGAATAAGGGTGCCCCCAGGGGTTGGGGATTTTTCTGCCCCCAAGTAGGAGTGTTTTCATTTGCTACCCAGTTTAATTGAAATAAAGCTTTCCCCCGTTGTAATTAGTTTATAGCTGCCCCCCAAGGGGAAAAAGGGGTACGGGCCCCCTATGGGGGGTATTGTGCCCCCAGTGTGATAGTGATTCATGCCGCCCCCAGGAGTGATTCCCTTGCTGCCCCAAAAATGTTGGGGGTCATTCTTTTTCCCCCCCTTAAATAGTGTTTTTTTGCGCCCCCGTAGGGGTACATGCTTCCCCCAGTAGGGGTACATTGCTACCCCCAGTTAGGGGATACATAGGGTCCCCAGAGGGGAAAATTTTTTTGCCCCCCTAGGGAAAATTAGCTGCCCCCAAATAGGGATATATAGCCCGCCCTCGTAAAGGGATATTTTGCTGCCCTCATTTGGGATTTTTAGGCCCCCAGTAGGGGTTTTTATAGCCCGCCCCCAGTTTGTGATTTTTTAAACCCGGCCCCCCGTAGGGTTTCAAGCGGGCCCAAATTGGGAAAACATTTGGCTCCAAATTTTTTTATGGGATATAGGGCCCTCAGGGGGTTTAAAAATTTTGCTGCCCCCAAGGGGGATGGTGGGGGAACATAGGGTGCCCCAAAAAAATTTTGGTGGGTTTTTTAAAAATGCCCGCCCCCCGGGGGAGTGTGGGGGTTCAATCTTGGCCCCCCGGTTAGGGGGTGGGGGTCATTTTTTGGCCCCCAATAGTGATTTTTTTTTAAAATTTAGCTTTTCCCCCGAAAAGTGATTTAAAAGCTGCCCCCGGAGTAATGAAAAATAGCTTTCCCCCAGGTTGGGAGTGATTTTATAGGGTGCCCCCATTGTGAAAAAGTGGAAAAACATAGGAAAACCCCCGTTGTGTTTTTTGGGTACATAGCTGCCCCCAATAGGGATAGGATAGAAAAGCTTTCCCCCAGGAGGAAAATGATAGTGTGCCCCCGGGAGTAAATGATAGATTTTTTGCCCCCCCCCCCGTAGTTGTGTGGGTTAATTAGCCCCCGTAGGATGGAGTAACTTTTCGCCCCCGTAGTAGGGGATAGTTTTTTGCGGCCCCCGGCCCCGGGGTGTGAAGTAGGCCCCCATGGGGGGTGGGGGGGTTTGCTTCCCCGGTTGATTGTGGTCATAGCTGCCCCCGTAGTTGTGAAGTAAAAGATTGATAGCTTTCCCCCCGTTTTTTTAAGTTGATTACGGGGCCCCCAGTTTTTTTTTGATTGAAACTGCCCCCCAGAGTTTGAATGATTTAGGTTTCCCCCAGTAGTAAGGTTTTATTGCTGCCCCCAAGGGAGGGTTAAGTGGAAAAAATTTTGATTAGGGCCCCCCCCGGGGGAGTGTTTGAATTTTGCAGCCCCCGTAAGTGGGGGGGGGGGGGGGTAGCTGCCCCCAAAATTAAATAGTGTATATTTGGCCCCCCCGTAGTAAGGGGTTTTAGCTGCCCCCCCGTAGTAAATGGATTTTAAACTTACCCCCCCTTAAAAATAATGGAATTTTAGCGACCCCTGTAAATATTGGTTTTTAGCTGACCCCTTTTTTTTAGTTAAAGGTTTTTAGTGACCCCCGAGGGTTGGGTTTTATGCGGCCCCAAACAAGGAATTTTTTTAGGTTTTCTGACCCCAGAATTAAAGGGTTTTATAGTGAAACCCCAAACCCCGTAATGGAAAAAGCTGGGCCCCCGCAAAGGTATATAGCGGGCCCCAGCATAAATTTGGGAATAGCTGACCCCAGTTTGTTTTTGGTATATAGCTGGGCCCCCCGCAGTAATGGGGAAAATAGCTTTTACCCCCAGCAGTAAAAAATAAAATAGCTGACCCCAAACAGTAATGAAAAAATGCTGAACCCCCAGTTTTTGGGATATAGCCCGGACCCCCCGCAGTAAAGGTAATAGCCGACCCCCGCAGTAATGGAAAATAGCTTTACCCCCCCGCAGTTTAAAGGGATAAGTGACCCCACAGAAAAGGTATATAGCTGACCCCCCAAAAATAAAAGGATATAAACTGACCCCCCCCAAGTAGTTAATGGGTTTTTTCTGCCCCCGTTAAAAGGTTAAAAGCGTTTCCCCCAGTTGGGAGTGTTGTTGTGCCCCCCCTTGTAATTTGGGTTTTTAGCCTCCCCCCCCGTAGTAAAGGTTTTTTAAAGCCCCCCAAATAGTAATGGTTTAATTTCTTTCCCCCCGCGGGAAATTTGGAAAATAGTGCCCCCAGCAAATAATGGTATATCGCCCCAAACCAAATTGTGATATTTAGTGGGCCCCCCCCAAAATAAGGGTTTTATAGCGCCCCCAGCCCGTTAAAAATTTTATAGCTACCCCCCCCAATTTAAAGTTTTAAAAGCTGCCCCCAAACAGTAATGGGGATTAAACTTTCCCCCCAGCATAATGGTATAAAAGCCCGCCCCCCGCAGTAATGGTAAATTTTGCTGACCCCAAACAGTAAAGGGGATTTTAGCTGACCCCACAGTAATGGTATAAAAGTGAACCCCGCAGTAATATTTTAAGCTGCCCCATAGTAATGGTATTTAGCTGCCCCCAGTAGTTAAAGGTTTATAGCTGCCCCCCCGTAGTAAAAGGGATTAGCTGCCCCCAGTAGTAGTGATAGATAGCTGCCCCCCGTTAAATAAAGGTATTACTGCCCCCGTTTGTAATTGGGATTTTAAAACGGGCCCCCCGCGTAAAAGGTATTAGCTGCCCCATAGTAGTGATATAATGCTGTCCCCGCATAATGTAAAAAAGGACCCAAACAGAATTGGGTTTATTGGGCCCCCCTAGTAATGGAATATAGCTGCCCCCCGTAAATAATGGGGTTTTATAAGCTGCCCCCCCCGTAGTAATGGTTTATAGCTGCCCCCCGTTTTTTTAAAGGTTTTTCACCTTTCCCGGTTTCCCCGGGGCCGAGCTCCTCCCCCCTGCAAGCGACAGCAGCGAGCGGGGCGGGGGGGTTTACGTCCCCTGTGCATAAAACTTCCCCCGTGCCGCCTCGCGCAGATGCGGAGTTCAGTTTAGCGGGCCCATTACAGCGGGGAGGGAAAGCAGAGGCGGTAATGAAACGCTCCCCGCATTCCCTTAATTTACGCCCCGGGGGCTGAGCGCAGCGCTAGGTCTGCGCAGCCGGGTTATAGCGGGCCCCGCAGAGAAATGGGGGACCAACCCGGACTGAAGTCCGGGGCGGCCGCCCATCTTTTGTACCCGGGGATAACTCTGAACCCGGGGCCTTTTTAAAAAAATTATTTGCAGTAGCATTGAAAAAACTGGGGCCCCCATGTTTTTGGACCCCAACAACCCAAAAAAAAAAAAAAAAAAAAAAAAACCAAACCAAAAAAATATAAAATAAAGGGGAAGAACAAAACCCAAAAACCCTCGCCGAAATCAAAAATGTTTTACCAAACCTATCTTTAAAAGAAAATACTTTTTTTATTTCAAAACAAAAATTTCCATGGTAATTTAAAAAATGGTTTGGGATATGGAACACTACCACAAAACCCAAAATGTTGGGGCCAAAAATGAATAAAATTTCAAAATGATTTTCCCAAATGACAGGGAAAAAAAAAATTATACTCATTACTCAAAAATAATATCCATAAATAAACACTTTTAGTATGAACCATAATTTTAGTGGAATAAATGAAAGCAGAGAGGACCCCAACGTACGTTTCACCACCTGGCTTCGTCAGAGGGCAGCGGTAACCACAATCCCTCCCTCTTTAAGGATGCTTTCACACGGAGGGTTTTTGATGGGGTTTTTATGCAGAAAAGCATAGCAATATGCTATACATACAAACACACAAAGACTCCGTGTGAAAGCACCCTAAGGGTATGGTCACACGGCTTATTTTGAAATGCGCCCCAATCATTACGGTAATCCACAGTTCTCATAGAGAACTATGGATTACGCCTCCTCTCCCTGCTCGCACAATACGATCGTATTGTACGCGCGGGGAAATAAATGACATGTCAGTTATTTGCGGCGCTTTCACGCCACGAGTAATGAATGTCTGTGGGGCCGGAACCGATCAGCGCGACTCCGCGAACACCCGGCGTAATTGCAGGGTGTACAGTACGCCCCGCAATTAAGCCGTGTGAACTAACCCTTATATCGCATAACGCCAATCAGTTCAGGACATATCAAAGCCACAGCTGAAACCAATATATATGTAAATAAGTACCTTAAGGGCTTGTTCACACGACGTTTTTGTGATCCGTTTTACGGATCCGCAAAACGGATCTAACAATTGTCAGTGTGATTAACATTGCTTTCGATAGCAAAAGCGCATCGCTGTTCACACGAGTGATCGCCGATGCGCTTTTTGCGATCCGCTTTTCGGATCCGTTTTAAGAATTGACATGTCAATTCTTCTTGCGTTTTACGCAAGAGAAATCCCCATAGGAAATAATGGAGTGCGTTTTTGGCATCCTGAAAGCAGATCCAAAAGCGCAGCATACATTTGGGTGCGTTTTGGATCCGTTTTCGATGCCAAAAACGCATCCTTAAAACGCATTGGATTTAAATTAAATATAAAATTTGAATATTATTTTTGGGTCATAGACAGTAAATGTATATAAATATATATTTATATAAATCTATAAAATTATATATATATATATAATAGTATGTATATATATATATATATATATATATATATATATATATATATATAATTATATATATAAAAATATACTTTTGTATAGTATTTATATATAATATAAAATGTATATAATATTATAAATGTATTTAATAGTATATAAATATACATTTATATACATATATCTATGTATACTAAATATATATTTAGTTTATAAATATTTAGTTTATAAATGATTGATTGTTATTAATTAATTTACATGGGGTGGGTTTGAAAACTATTGGTTGATTTAAAAAAAAAAATAGGGGGACGGGTTCTAAAATCATAGGTGTATGTACAGTTGATTGACACTAGGTAAAAAAAGGGTTTTTTCTTGGTCAGTGATAGGTTATATTATATTTAAATTTCAGTTTGATAGGTTGATTTAAATAAAGTATTGAAAAAACGGATCCAAAAAACGGATCCGTAAAACGCATGCAAAACGCATCCAATACGCATCCAAAACGGACCCATAACGTCGTGTGAACAAGCCCTAAGATGTAATGAAACAGCTGAGCCCACTAAATCAATCAGATGGAGAACTCAGCAAGGAGACACCTGCATCCTACATGATCCCCCTGATATCATCAAAGAGAGACCACAGCTGCAAACGCACTTGCTTCAGCATGGCATCGGTAACCAGAGCATGTGCAGTAAGAATCAAACTACACAAAAATGACGACCTCCACAAAGAGGATCATGGTGGTTAAACATGCCTCATTTATTCTACTATAATTATAGTACGTATTTATTGATATGGTTTGCGAATATAGGAGTATACTTTTATTCCTTTCATCTTAATATCAGTTATGATTATTCATTATGCATACATCTTGGTTGTTTTAGGGCATGTCCCCATGGCAAGGGTTTGCGGACGTTTTTTGAGGCGGTTTGCGGTTCTGAGGTATATATTTGTTGATTCGGTGGTGTTCTGGTCCCCAGTTGTTCTGGCACCTGGGGTCCTAATGAAGGACTCCATGGCTGCCATCTCAGTACTTGGACAAGATGCAGTGATAGAGCCATCACATTTCTGCATTATATTACTATTGCGGAACAGTGCAGGTACAAAAGTTAAACATAACACTGCATCCGCAAAAGTTTGATCGATTTAAAATATCATGTGATTTATCCCATAGGCTGAATGCTGTAGAAAAAGAGAATACCCAATGCCAAAACTGCGTTTTTTTGATCACTCTGTTTCCAAACAATTCAAATAAAAAAAAAAATTTACAACAAAAGTGATCAATGAGTCACACTAAACTTTGGCCCTCAGGTCCAAAAATAAGAGTAATTAGCTGCAGAATATGGTGCTGCATTACAAATTTTTTTATGTGTATTTGTTTTTTTCAAAAGTACTAAAATGTAATGAAAGCTCTAAAAATGTAGTATAAGGCTATGTTCACACGGCTTAAATTAGGATGTATTTCGCCTCGTACTGCGCTCAATACGTGGTGCAATACGTCCCAGTCTTTACGGTAATCCCCAGCTCTCATAGAGAACTATGGATTGCGCCTCCTCTCCCCGCTCGGATGATACGCCGCGGGGGGAGATAAGTGACATGCGAATACGCACCGCCAGTAATGAATGTCTATGGGGCTGCCGGCCCCGCGGGAGTCGGCGCGAGCTCCCGAAATCCCGGTGTAATTGTGGGGCGTAATTACGCCCCGCAATTATGCCGTGTAAACTTAGCCCAAAAATGAAATTGTAGCGACCTGCAGAATAACAATAACTTGTCATTTATGTCACACAATGAACTCTATAAAAAAAAATAACTCAAAATGGCATAATTGCATCCGCCCCATAAAGAATGTGTTTTTGTTTTTTTTATTTTGCTGGTTTCAAAGTACATTATATGATACAATCAATCGCACCATTAAAAAGTACATTTCGCCCTGCAAGAACTATGCTGTAGTTCAACTATGTAGACAGAAAAATAAAGTAGTTATTTGGTCTTGGAAGGCGTGGAGGAAAAAAAAAACAATGCAACGTAAATAAAAATCTCGGTGATGCAAAGGGGTTAACACAGGAGGATTGGTTTAACGTAAATAGGTGCAACTTTCCATAAACGGTTCTGATCATGTGACATTTAACAAACAAAGGCAGGCGCTTACATACAATACTTATGTCAAGAAGTGATAGAGGTAAAAGCAATTTGACAAGCCTAAAAGGGCTTAAAGATCATAACCACTACCCTACCAACAATAATCGCAAAAGGTCAATAAAAGCCATTTTAGGCTTTAAAAATAGTTTTGTGTCTATCACTTCTTGATATAATAGTATTTTTGTATGCATTTTGCTACTTGGTGTGGCCTTCTTTCGTGCACTTTTTGTTTGTTCGTTCGTATCTTAATGCAATTTTTTTGCATGTTTGGCAGCACCCTTTCATTGATATTGTAGTGCCTATCATTGAAGCAGTTTTTTCACATGACATTGAGGCATGCATGTAATCCACACAAAACAATGTTTTGGACACAATCAGGGCTTTAAGGCTAAAAGGCTTAAAATGGGACGTATCTCGCCCCGTATTTCGCGCCGTACTGCGATCCATACGGGTGAGATACGTCCCAGTCATAACGGTAATCCACAGTTCTCATAGAGAACTATGAATTACACCTCCTCTCCCTGCTCGCACAATACGCCGCGCGGGGAGAGAAGTGACATGTCAGTTACTAGCGGCGAATACGCGCCACTAGTACTGAATGTCTATGGGGCCGGCGGGTTGCAATTACACCGTATGAACATAGCCTAATAGGTCATATCTGGATGTAGCAGGAGAGGGTTTCCAAGGAGAAAGGAGCTGCAGCACATAGCTTGCAGGCCTGCTAGTGAAGTAAGTAGAGAGAGTAATTTTTCGTTTTAATTATTTTTTGGGGAAATTCCTATATTTCTGTGTTTAATATAGACAAGCATGCTTTGAGTATATAAAGATATGCTTTGGATTTGCTAAAGTAATTAAAGTGTATACATGAAGTCTGAGAGCCAAGTGCAAGATAATTCACAATAAGTTCCTTTGTTGGTAGTGCTGTGAATGTAATGGAAAAGTGTTAAGGCCCATTTTGCCTAATCCAATTTTTGCTGGTGATCGCAGAAAAGTCATGCAACCAAGCCGCTAGCCTTTTCCTAGATGGAGAAGAAGGATTGATTGGATACACTTGCTTGTCAAATGGCTGGTGACTGGCATAATCTTCCTGTGATTGCGGGAAAATTCAGATTGTTCCAAAATGACTGCACCACTACATACAGCAGCTGATTTTGGTAAAAACGTTTAAATTAGATATGCCTACTATCACCTCGCCTGTGGGTGTCTATACACGTTACATGAGTCTTCTAAATACAAAGATATCAGCATTTCTAGTGAACTATCTGTTATATATGGGGACTACCAGATACTCCTCCAAGGATAGAGGTTTGTGAAAAGAAGAATCTAGCATATTAGATTTCATCATGTCTGATCTTTTTCTAAATAAAATCACAGAAAAAATGGGACATAATGTACTAAAAAAAACTACTAATTACCACACAATGGCTGAAAGATAGACTGAATCCCAGTAGTAGGCAACTCTGGCCCATGGGAAAGATATAGTAGGTGGCAGTCATTAATGAGCAAATGCTCTAGATCCCAGTGCACACCAGCATGCAAAAAGCCACAGTATAACACATAGGAAGACTGCACAAATGCAACAATGCCGATGAAATGACGTATAGATAAGACCATACAAAGGGTAACGCCATTTATACAGTACACCATGCTGGGTTAAAGCCAATGTCGCCCTTAATATTCAAATGGGCAGGCTGCCCAGCACGTCAAGGGTGTCCTGCACAAAATACTTGTTCCCTAAGCTCCCGAGTATTTTAGGGCAAAAAAAAACATACAGGAGAAATATGAAATATGAGGTATTAGTTGATACGGTAGCTACAGTACACAAGCTCGCAAGCCCCGGCAAGGCTCCTCATTTCTTGCAAGTCCCTACATTATTAAAAATAAAACCACAGAAAAAATGGGACATAATTTACTTTTTCTACTTAACATGCTGAACATGCATGTATTTGGGGGATTCGGGAGGGAGGAAAAGCTGTCAGTCAATCAAGTGTTCTGACGACGGCTATCAGAGGGGTATTGGCAGCTTTAGGACAATTTATCAAAATTTATATTGTAAAGTTAAGGAAGCTCAAGAGAATAATGCAAACGTCTTTTGTCATTTATTTGTTTTTGGGTTTTTTTGTCAGACAATGTTAAGTATCCACAAAAAAGCAGCTGAAGTGTTGGAGCTACCACTTGAATGCGGTAAGCATCTAAATTCTGTGTTTCCACTTATTTAGTGACTTGTTTTTTGTTTGACTGGTTTGCTTTTATTTTTCATAAACTTGGTTCTGTTGTTTTTAGAAAAGAGAGGTTTATACTGTGTTTTTTTTTCCTTAACAATAATTATTAGGTGACCTCTGTCTGAGACCTGTGCATAGAAGTGGAAAACTGTTCCCACCAGGTGAGATATAGGGCAAACAGTGACGATTGCTGATTAGTTATTATTATTTATTTTAGAGCGCCGTCAGTTCCATAGAGATGTACAATCAGGTTGCATACATAACATAGGTCAAATAAGTACAAGGGAGACAAATTAATAAATAAATACTGGTACAGGAGGAGAGAGGTCCCTGCCCATGAGGGCTTACAGTCTACAAGGAAGGTGGAGAGAGACAGAAGGTGAGGGGCAGACATGTTTATGGGGTGGCGTAGCAGCAATGGGGTTAATGCTGGGTATAGGCAATTCTGAAGAGATGGGTTTTCATGTTGCTTTTGAGGCAAGTGAGAGTGGGGGAGAGTCTGATGTGTTGGGATAGTGAGTTCCAGAGTGTGGGGGAAGCACGGTAGAAGACTTGGAGACCGTTGTGCGAGTAGATTATAAGAGGAGAGCAGAGAAGAAGGTCCTGTGAGGAATGGAAATTGCGTGAGGGGAGGTATCTGGAGATTAAGGCAGAGAAGTATGGAGGGGAGACGTTATGGAGAGCTTTGTAGGTCAAGGATGCTAACTAGAACTGCATTCTCGAGGCACTGGGTAGCCAGTGAAGGGATTGGCAGAGAGGAGAGGCAGAGGAGTAGTGAGGAGAGAGGTGAATCAGATGGGCGGCAGAGTTAAGGATGGATTGGAGGGGAGCGAGGGTGCTAGCTGGGAGGCCACTGAGAAGGATGTTGCAGTAGTCTAGGCGTGAGATGACAAGGGTGTGGACAAGCATTTTTGTGCTTTCAAAGTTAAAGAATGAGCGGATACGGGAGATGTTTTTCAGGTGGAGGCGGCAGGCAGAGGAGAGGATTTAGATGTGCGATTTGAAGGACAGATTGGAGTCAAAGGTTATCCCAAGGCAGCGGACTTGTGGAGCCGGTGAGAGAGTGTAGCCATTGACTGTGATAGAGAGATCAGGTTGGGGGACAGGAGTGACATGGGGGGAAGATGATGAATTCAGTTTTCTCCACGTTTAGTTTCAGGAGAAGGAGGATATGGACGATAGACAGTCTGGTATTCAGGAGAGTAGAGAGGTAACATCTGGAGATGTAGAGTTGGGTATCGTCAGCATACAGGTGGTATTGAAAGCCATGTGATATGAGTTGACCCAGACCAAGGGTGTAGATAGAGAAGAGTAGTGGGCCCAGGACAAACCCCTGGGGGACACCAACAGAGCGGACGGGAGGAGGAGGAGGTGGTGGAAGAGTGTGAGGCGCTGAATGTTCCTTCGGTGAGGTACGAGGAGATCCAGGAAAGAGACAAGTCCATGATGCCGAGGGAGGAGAGGATGTAGAAGGAGGGAATGGTTGACAGTGTCAGAGGCGGAGGACAGGTCTAAGAGGAGAAGCACAGAGTAGTGGCGTGAGGCTTTGGCAGCTCCTAGGTCATGGGTGACTTTGGTTAGGGCAGTTTCAGTAGAGTGGTGGGGTCGGGAGCCCGATTGCAGCGGGTCAAGGAGAGAGTTGGTGGAGAGATGAGAGGACAGTTGGAGATGGACGTGCTGTTCAAGAAGCTTAGAGGTGAATGGAAGTAGGGAGATGGGGCGATAGTTGGACAGTGGGGAGGGGTCGAGAGATGGTGTCTTAAGGATGGGGGTGATGGTAGCATGCTTAAAGGAGGAAGCAAAGGTGCCAGAGGTTAATGATAGGTTGAAGAGGTAGTTAAAAACCTTTTGAAGCATCTTAGGCATTGTTCAACAGAAATTTGAGCCAATACCTTTTAGATTTCTGCAGTGAGTGTTTACTTTTGCAAACACTGCTACAGATTAGTTACATTTAGTAGGAATAACCCATGTCCTGTCTATATAAGGCCGTGTTCACACGGCTTATTCCCGACGGATTTGTGAGCCGTTTTGCGCTCACAAATCCGCCGTGAATAAGGGACGGGGGCGGGGCCGGAGCGCGGCGGGGGCGCCGCTCCCTGGCCCCATAGACAAAGCGTACGCGCCGTAAATAATGTGCATGTCACTTTCTCCCCCCGCGGCAGATTCGCCGAGCGGGAAGGAGCGACGGAATCCACTGTTCTCTATGAGAGCAGTGGATTACCGTAATTACTCCGACGGATTGGCGCCGTACTGCAGCGCAAATCTGGCGCGCAGTACGGCGCAAATCCGCGGCAAAATAAGCCGTGTGAACGAGGCCTAACATGAAATCATTGTGGGCATTAGGTCAAAAAGGGATGGGAAGGTTTTTTGTTTTTTATAGTAATGCTGTAATCTAATGGGGCATGGATTTCTGGCCGAATGTACGTGAGTTCTGCGCCAACATCTGTTTTGAAATTTTATTGTGTGAAGAAGGCCCGGTTGGTTACAACCCAAAAACTGCAAGACTTCAAGAAGTTTTAAGTCTGCTATTAGCTGAGATGGAGGCTAGACTAAAAAAAATTGTTTTATTTAATGAGGGGAAGATAATGCACATTGTAATAATCCAGGGAGGAGATGCTTAAAGGCAATTCTATTAGCTTCTGGTCACTAGTAAAACTGTTCTGTACCATCTGTAGCTCAATAACAGCATATTTCTCTTCCTCCAGTTCTTGAGCATATCGCAGTGCGGGCAGCTGACATTAAACCTGGGAGCATTTTGGGTCTATGCAGAGGCAGAGCACCTAAAACCTCTGAGGTAGGTTTTTTTAAAAAAAAAAGATTTCATACCAGTGTTGAGTAGTAAATATATTCATTAATCACTTCGCAATGAGTTTATACCTACAATAGTGTGCACTGTGTCAAAGTTATGTACCCTTATTAGTGCATATGGATGCCTTAGTGGGAGCTCCCCTCCAGGTGATCACCAGGGGTTCAAAAAGCCTATCTTCCTGGCTGGCTAAGGGGTTTGTCTTTAAAACTATAGTTTCATAATATTCATAGACCAACCCTTTATAATTAAGGATGTAAGAATTGTTGACCGTTGGCACCAATCATAACCTCTTCTGACATTTGTGACCAATGTCACCTTAAAATGTTCTTTCACTTCTGTGGTGTATATAGTTAGCTTACCATAAAGCCATATTGATGGGAGGTCTGACTCCTAGAATCCCTGTTGATCTCAAAAATGCGGTTATTTCTATCTGGTACACACATATATAGATAGATATATATATAGATCTATGTGTACAAGATAGAAATAACCCCATGTTTGGGATCAACACGCGTTCTAGTAGTCAGACCTCCCATCAATATGGCTTTATGGTAAGCTAACTATATACACCACAGAAGTGATGCTGGGGTTGAGAAGGAGCTGGAAGGGCTAGGGCAGTGATGGCGAACCTTTTTAGAGACAGAGTGCCCAAACTGCAACCGAAATAACCTTAGTTACCGCAAAATGGCGATGACGTCGGTATGAAGGAGGGAGGTGACATCGGGAAGCTGGACCGCACAACAATTAAGGGATGTGACGGCCGCTTAGCCCATCCCTCTGCCATATTTCCACTATACAGTGACCATATAGTGGTAGATAGCAGTGTACACAGGTGCTCAGCAGACAGTTGACGGAATAATACCACAACACCACGACCACATGTCCGCACCACATAGTGACTGAAAAATACCACAACACCACATATTATCATCACCAAATAGTGACTGAATAATACCGCCACGTATCGCCACTACAAAGTGACTGAATAATGCCACCACACCATGACCTCATATCACCACCACATAGTGACTGAATAATACACCATACTATTACTGAATATAAACCATTACACTTTGCACACATATAAGAGATTACAGTTCAGGCACATTTAGTTTCTCCAATGAGTCGTTCACATTCCGATTTCTTCTCCATCCGGTTCACACCTTCATGATGACTTCTCCCGACCAACACTCATCCCTGCAGATTTGGGCACAAATATCTTAGAATCCTCACTTTTCCTTACTTATAGGTATGTAAGTCCCCTCGATTAGGTAGGTGTATAGGTCTCCTCAATTAGGCAGGTATATAGATATAGGTCCCCTCAGGCAGGCAGGTATATAGCTATAGGTCCCTGCAGGCAGGTATATAGATATAGGTCCCCTCAAGCAGACAGGTATATATACTCAGGCAGTATACAGCTCCCCCCAGGCGGTGGACAGCACCACACAGGCCGTCTATAGATGGGTCAGTCCCCAGCGGCGGTCTTTCGTTGGCTACCTCCCCACAGGCGGTCTATAGATGGCTCCCTCCCCACAGGCGGTCTATAGATGGCTCCCTCCCCACAGGCGGTCTATAGATGGCTCCCTCCCCACAGGCGGTCTATAGATGGCTCCCTCCCCACAGGCGGTCTATAGATGGCTCCCTCCCACAGGGTGGCGGTCTATAGATGGCTCCCTCCCCACAGGCGGTCTATAGATGGCTCCCTCCCCACAGGCGGTCTATAGATGGCTCCCTCCCCACAGGCGGTCTATAGATGGCTCCCTCCCCACAGGCAGAATATAATGTCCACCAATAAAAGTAATAACATTAATACTTACCTTACCTCTTTCCCAATGTGTTCCTCTTCTGTCCATAACTGGCTGGGTGATGGCGTCATCGCGCCACCAGCACGGGGACGCTCCTCCGACAGCTCCTCGGCCGCCCAGCCTATAACGGCTGTGCGGCTGAAGAGAGACATTGTCGCAATGATGTAACTAAATCTTATTCATGAGCAGGTGTTAGCCCCACCTACCAAAGGCTAGTCCCGCCCACTGACAGTTATTCACATCTTTCTACCTATTCAATGTAATATGTTTATCAGTTGATGTGGGCGTGGCTAGTCTCGGGTGGGCGGGGTATGAAAAAACACTCTTTTCATGACTCTTCTGGCTGAAAACAGCAGATTTGAGCATTAAATGCTCTAAATCTACAGCATCTTACAGAATAAGGGACACAGCACTGGAAACAGCAGGTCTGTCACTAGCTTGTGCTGCCCTCAGTGAGGGGGCATAATCTATGTGACAGGTTCTCTTTAAATACTTGTCGTTTTGGCCATAGCCTTATAGATCTCTCATGTATCTAATCTTACATTGAAATAGGAGTGTAAACATAAGTGGAAAGAATCGCTCATAATGCATTATTTGTATATATCCACAGGTCTTTCTGTCTTTTATTCTTGGCACGGATATCCAGGAAGGACAGGAGCAAGAAATTATCCTGGATGAAACACTGACCGTGAAAGAGGTATATTTCCACAACCATTTTAAATAAATACCAGACTCTGTTATACCAATCATTAATTTACAGTATATTGATAAATCTACTTTTCTGTGCAATATATATTTATACATAATACCTGACTATGTATTAAACCTTATGGAAACTGAGTTCTACGACGTACACGCTATATTAGAGATTATGAGTGACATGTATGATCTTTGGCGCCCAGGTGCCATTTTTTTGCGCGCATTTGTAGGGTAGAACGCGCATGACTCTATAAACCTGTTCTACTGCGGGTCATATTTAGCGCTTTCTAGCTACTAAGTCACACTTCTGGCTCAGGTAAACCACTTTTAAAGTGCTCTACCAGTTCCAGCAGTAATGCTCCTGGATTTGCCATACTGAACAAATGTATAGCTTTGGACGGTTGTGGTGTGACACGCCTCCAGCATGCCCCCCGATCTCAGGCGCTTTTCAAAGTGCCGCGGTCGCTTCGTAATGCACCTGATACTGGCGTGCGCCTTATTAAAAATTTAGCAAACAGGGCTGCGCCAGTTTTCGGGCTTAAAAGACGCCAGACTTCTGGCACAGCCCCATTCATACATGTCCCCCTATTACTTTAGCTTTATTAGTTTAGATAAAACCTATACAGGAAGGGCAATAATACAAAAATACTAGTGAACTGATCAAAACTAGCAAACAAACTGAAAAACAAAATCACCAGAAACACCATTAATAAAAGTGAAAATGTATTAATCCATATTAAAAAAAAATTGTAACAAATCCACATACATGGGTAAAGTGGCACACTTTATTTATGAGGTCCATCTACAATAGGACGCTCATTAATACCCCATCCATGGTATATTTACTCATGTTAAAGTATTCAAAGAAATTCATGCATAACCAATTATTTATTACATAGTAGTATAAGTTAACCATGAAAGGATAATACTTAACCCAAATAGGCAGAATCAAGAAGGATCCATGGGAGGGAGCGCACTGCACCAATGCACATTGTGCTTGCACTTCTCCTGGTGGGGTTATAGTTTTGATCGATAATACAGCCCCCCCAGAAGTAGTGCAAGTGAAACAGAAGCATAATAAATACTCTTTTATGCATGAATTAGTTTATGTTCTAGTATTTAGGTGGGGTTACATAGTTTTTAATGCCAAAAAAAAAAAAAGACAGATGTCCATCCAGTTCAGCCTATTGTGCTAAAGTGTGAATCCAGAGGAAGGCAAAAAAAAATCCCCATGAGGTAGAAGCCAATTGTCCTCATTTTAGGGAAAAAATTCCTTCCCGATTTTGGCAATCAGAATAAATTCCTGGATCAGCGACCCTTCCCCAGAATCCTAGACACTATAACTTGTTATATTATTAGAAATGTATCCAGACCCTTTTTGAATTCGGTTAATGAATTCCCCATGACCAGTTCCTCTGGCAGAGAGTTCCACAGTCTCACTGCTCTTACAGTAAAGAATCCCTTTCTATGTTTATGTAGAAACTTTCTTTCCTCTAGACGTAGAGGACACCCCCTTGTTCTGGATACAGTCCTGGGTATAAATAAATCCTGGGAGAGATCTCTATATTGACCTTTGATATATTAATATATATGTATTATGTCCCCCTGAAGCAGTCTTTTCTTTAAACTAAATAACCCTAATATTGCTAATCTTGTGTTACTGTGCATCCTATTGGAGATGTGTTTACGTCTTAAAGTAGCAAACCTCATTTATATGTGGTCCATTAGATGGTTGCGTATAAATTTATATATGGGTGGGTTTTTTTTGTTTTTTTCTATATGGATTAATAAACTTTAATTTATATTAATGGTGGTTCTAGTGACCTAGGTTTTTGGCTTATGAGTTTAGAGCATAGCTATTTAGGTCTGATTAACATCAACATTGGAGGCTCTGTTTTCCTCCAATGCTGATGTGAACCAGACCTAAATAACCAGAACCAGAACCTCCCTTGAGAATGTTGGGAAAACATAGCGCAGTGAGCTGTCCTATTTTGTTCCATGAAAACTATGAGCACCGGGGTAAGACCCTGACGGACGTGTTCTAGTCAGTGGAGTCCATGGTGCACCCTTGGTGTCTGTTGTAACCTTTGGAACAAATGTTCAAAACAGAACCTCTGAGGCAGATGTGAACCATACCCTAGGCTATGTTCGCACGGCGTAATTGTAGGGCGTTCAGTAAGCCCCGCAATTATGCCGGGTATTTGGGAGTCGCGCTGATCGGCAGCCTCCGGCTCCATAGGCTGTCATTACTTGCGATGCGTATTCTCCGCAAGTAATTGACATGTCAATTATCTCCCCGCGCGTACAATAAGATTGTATTGTACGAGCGGGGAGAGGAGGCGTAATCCATAGTTCTCTATGAGAACCGTGGATTAGCGTAATTTCGGCGTTCATCTCACTCGTATTAGAGCGCAAATACGACATGAAATGCGCGCCGAAATGTGCCCGTGTGAACATGGCCTTAGTCCTTATCTACATATATTTATATTCTCTTCTTCTGTTCTCATTTATGAGTGCAAAAATTAATTCTTACATCTGTGTCCTTCAAAATATTTGTAGAGTTCAGTGTTCAATATCTTATTACATCCGTTTTCTTTAAGTGCTTGGATCAAATGCTGCAGAAAGCCGGCTTACCAGGTGAGAAATAAAAGCATTTGCTAAATAATAAAAATCCTTCACGGTTTTTCCAACAATTTTCCACAGCTCCACAACATTATCACATTCATCTTAGAAAAGCGCATTGTTTCCTGTTCAATTCTTCTCATGTTTCTCTCCATTATATTATACAGTGCCAGGTATTGGGATTCTACACCAATGAAGCTGTAGCCTGTAAAACAGGCTATAAAGATAATTTTTTATTTGGGTTAAAGATGTTTTTGCATACCTTTGAACAGGCCGGGACTGCAGTAGAAAAAAGACGACCAGTATTCATCTTCACTGCCACTGCTGTTCCAGTAATGGAGCTTGCAGGTACAACAGGTGACCACTAAGCCCAGTGGCCATCTGTGCAGTCATGTGAGCAGTATATGTGATGTCACTACCTGGGGACAAGTACGATACTGGAACGGCAGTGGGTGTAGAGGTCAGTACAGATTTATTTTAAGGTGGTCTTGGCCTGTACAAAGGTTTCCGAGAATCTCTGAATACCCCTTTATTTCCATTTGTAAACTGTAAAATGATGTTTAAAGAATGAATCTACAATTTTTAGTCTTCAGTAATGTTCATTGTTGAGAATTTTGTTAATTTGTTTTTCCAATCAATTTCAGATATGTTTGAATATATTCAATATAAGTTCTTTATTGACTAACTGTTATGGTTTCTGTCAGGATACCTTGAAAAAGGTATGCCAACCCATACCACCGTAGAGCCATAGGAATCTGGAGACAATCACTCTTGTACTCTTTGCTCTATTTATTTACCTTTCTACAATGCTGTTTTGTCCCCCATATAAAGCATATATGAAAGGAATAAACATCAAACGTGGCCTGAAAGAGAGGTGCCCTATGGATTCCTGTGATATGTATTTGCAAGGTATCCTGTCAGATTCCAGTAATGGAGGCTGGTAACTTGATGTTAATGAGGCCTAATATGACAAAGGCGTACAGAAATATTTCATGGTCTCTAATCTCAGAACCATAATAAGGTTCAAAAACGTCTCTATGTTAAGACTTAGGAAGCTTTTGATTCATGTAAGCTTTTTTTGGTAGGAGATGCTGGTTGGCACCTAAGAAAGATGGATTGGTGTTATGAAGCTGGAGATGCTTTGACAGAAGAGGTAATGGCACCAAATGCTAATTCACTGGCATAATAATATTTAATTGTGTAATTTATTTCTTCAAATCCTCCTTGTATCCTAAGTGACTTTTTAACACATGAGTCAGCGCGTTGTTCCCACATACTGCTGTACTGTTATGCTGCAGTGATGTTGAAGACACAGGAGGTTAGAGAGAGGGAAGGGGCTCCTCCATCCCTTGCTAGCTCCTACCATCTGGTTTTTGGGGCAGCTGGAGTCCTGATATGAACATAATTGGGATTGATTCTGTAAACATCCAACCAAATTAAATTATAACCCACCCACCCCCCTTCTTCTCAGAAATTGGGCTCATGACTCTGTAAGGCCAGATTCACCTATACAATTTCTTTTTAGCCAGAGAAACAGAACACCTGTAACCATATATGTATTCTCCTTCTGCATTTCAGGACTCTTCACTGAAGGATCTTAAAATTCGATCTGGAGACATTTTCGTTATAACAGAAGGAAGACTTCCACCCAAGGTCAATGTTTGGTGTTTCTAGTATCGTTGACAACCTTGTTATCTCATTGCGTCTTCTATATCCCATGTAGTTACTGATAAAAAAAAAATTCACCTGTATGTAAAAATTTTCTTGCAGGGCTTCCTGAAGTTACCAATCTGGCTTTACTGTTCTAAGACACTGCAAAATTCCGTTAATCATGTCACCTCTCACGCACCTGCGCTACAGATAAACCCATCTGGAGGTAGGATGCTCGGGCACTTATTCACTTTAAATCTATCAAAAAAAAATATTTTTGTTTTGTATTTGCAAAGTAATTTTGTTCAAACACTTAAAGGGGTTTTCCCACCATGGACTTTGACTTATCGATAGGATACCTCTGGTGACCACACTTATTTTGGAAACAGACCCTCAAAAGTCTCAGTACAGAATGGAGAGCTGGTTGAAATACCATCAAAGTGCATGGTGTGAACACTCTTGAGACAAAATTCTTCTTTTTTCTGATATGGTTTTACCTCAAATTTTGGGGACCACCAAACAAAACAGATGTACAGTACTTAACAGGCATTTATTTCAACTATCTGCTTACCACCACATTTTATCCTATATTCAGTGTTTGTAAAATGATAGATTATGGTAGGTATGCCTCTGTTAGAAACTGGGTAAATTAAACCCAGACTGTGGTCGATACACTGGTAACGATGTGGCGGACCAAAAGAACATGACTTAAAGGGGTTATCCTATCGATATGTCTGATGTGGAGGATTTCCTAAATGTCTCATAGGCCTGGGTTTAGATGTGTGACCCAAACGGATCTTGAGAACAAGTCCCTGAAACTCCCCTTTCAGAGTGGAAAATTGACAATGCTTGCCCGGTTACTGTCTTAAACGGTGTTCCAAGTGGTTGCAGTTGACTGTATTCAAAACTCCCATTAAAAGAATAGTGAGTAACCATACTAGCATGGCCATGTTTCTGTTCTGGATGGGGAGTCTCAGGCCAGTTCTCAAGATAGAAGTGAGTCCCATCTCTGAACTCACACCTATCAGACCTCTGGAATAACTTATCATTCTACCATAGGTGTCTGATATGGGCCAAGTCCTTTAAGTTGTTTCTGCTGGATTTCTGCAAGCCTGTTTCTCTTAGCAGTTAGTGTACCTTTTGCAAATGGTTAAAGGGGTTTTGCCAAGAAGTGATTTCCTCACCTAACAGGCTGATACTCCCCTCTTAAAGGCTAGAAAAAATGGGCGTTGTGTTTCTGTGTTTAGAAAAGCAAGTACCTCCTCTGTGATGTCATCACTCCACCTCCCATGCACGCTCCTGATATTCAGTCTCTGTAGTTGACCAAACATGTTTGGCTAATCCACAGGGGATAACTGTATTGTGCACAAGCTCTACAGGTTTTGTTTTCTCCCTCTTATCTGCTCAGGAGAGAAGATCAGCTCCGAACAGGCAGTGTTCTTTCATTTGTTCACAAACTAATGCAGGGGGAGGTAGGAGGGCTGAGCAGGGAGCATCTGCATGTTTACATTACAACCAGTGGATTCTCTATACAGCAGACACAAGATATTTTCTCCCCAGTCCCTTCAAAGCTCGTTCATGTGTCCTGCCATCAGATAAGAAGTGCAAACAATGCAAGCGCGGCTAGCTCAGCTTCTGGTTGTATGTAATGTAAACAGTCAGGAAACTAAGGGCATGTAAGGAAGGTTGTAGATCTCACAGGCTTCATTTTTTAATGACCTCTATTTAGAAAAGTGATTAAATACCCATTTTGGAGGATCCCACGTCAACATTAAATCATTAAGTGTTAATTATTTTTTTTTTTATTTATTTTTTTTTTTTTTAAAAACTCTCTATTATAAAGTAGTTTAGATAGCTCATGGCCCCCTTGTAAAATAAAAACAAAAGTTGTACTCCCCTTCCCCCAATTCCGGCTGCAAATCTCTCCTGTGTATAGTTCTGAATGGTTTATATAAGTTGGGGACACCTCTGCAGCATTGACATCAGAAGACTGGCGAGACACACCGCTGGAGCATACCTACTTTATTTAGGCCCTGGGAGCTATTTAAATAACTTTTTATGAGGTGGACAACCCCTTTAACATCTTGGAGTTCACGCATAGCAAACTGGCCATTTTTATTCTTCTGTTCTGGAGTAGCTTTCCTTAGATCTGTTGTGTGGTTACTCTTTTACGCCTCCTAAAAATTAATTACCAATTTTTAACATAGGTATTATTAATTAAGGGGCATTTCCCTTGACAGTCTAACATTGTCCGGTTAGTGCTTGCCGAGTCATTGTGTTCAGAGACACACTTCTTTTAAAATTGGAATGATAACCACCAGATGACAGATTCAATAATACCTTTCTATAAGGAATAACCAAAAAGCAGCAAAAAATTGCACAACACAGAGTTACAGTAGTATCCTGTTTAAACCACTGTGCTATGTATATACATTCAAATTTCCATTTCCATGAAAGTATCTAAAGTTTTTGTTGGATATTTCTCATTAGGGACTGGCTGAGGGCCTTTTTACACAGGCGAAGTATAGTTAGCAATGAGCATTAAACGACATTATGACAAGTAATTCACCGCTTGTGTAAAAGGCCTTTCACATAGACCGTTGCATTCTGTTCTGGCTGATCAGGGTCGTGTTTGCATGAGCCGATTTATTAAATGATGAAACTTTCACATGACTGTTCATCAGCCCATGTACAAGGGCCTTAATTACAAGTTCAGAAGTAGAACTACTGGATAGAAGGGCTCCTACTAGGAAAATCTCTCCTTTATAATTTAATACAAAACAAAAACGTGATCCAGCAATCTAGAATCCAGGACTTCCTTTATTAAAACAATCGTTAAAAACGTTGCATAACCAGTCGGGCAAAAAATAATGCTGACGCGTTTCAAGCAAGAGGCTCTTAGTCATACAACCGTTATGTTTTAATATTCTTTGTATTTTATAATTGAAAAGTTATGGGATGTGAAAACTAATTTTTGTCCAAAATATTTTTTTTTAAACTCCTTTAAAAAAAATAATGTACACAAAATGTTTTGAGTCTTTGTGCAGTATTACGGAAAATACAGAGATGTAATACAGAGTCCTACAAAGAAAGTAGCTTCAAAATGACATTACTTTTTATATGAAGCAATCAGAAAATACAAGTAGTACAGCGTCAGCACCTATATATTTATACTTAAGTGGGTAGAAAAAAACCTTTTAAATCCAAATCCCCAGTCACACGATGACCTAGAGGCAGCTACCTGCAATGTCCCTCTTGTTGTTAATTGACCATATGATGTGACTGAGGCAAATCCTAATTGTCAAAGTGTCCATCTTTTGGGTGGCATCCTCTGTTTTTATGTGGAACTCTAATAAGGAAGCACTGTATTTACCACGGTCTTCATAGTGTCACCCAAGGAGGAGGTAAAAACATTTTCCTTCATTACCAAGCAGTAGGGGTACTGGGGACGTGTGGGTCTCTGAAAACAAATCTGTAACTATACAGAGGGACATGCTCACATTAATTTAGTAAACCCGGTTCCAAAAGTGGATACGGATTGCACTGCATTGTTGTACAACATGTAATTGGCTAAGTTAATGCTTAAAGGGGTTGTCTCGCTACAAAGAATAGCTTTCAAATTGTAGGGAACACAAAATAAAGACATTTTCCAAATATATTGCTTTGTTCCTCTGTTTTCCCTAAGGAGATACAAGTGAATTTATGACCTCCCTGGCTATTTCAGTTCCCTCAGTAACCTACCTGTAAACAATTCTCCCCCTGCTGTTTGTTCAATGAGATAACCGTGAGTGACATCATCACACAGGTCTCAGCAGTGTCCTGTGCTGCTCAGCAGTAAAAAGCTTGATTTATGTAAAATAAACAGAACTGTAATTAGGGCTTTTGTTTTGGGGATCAGATAAAAGTTTCCCGTTAGTAGTTTGAGAAGCTAATCTGATCTAATTAGCATCTGAAAGCACAACAGAGCATGGAGCTGTACAAGCAGGAGCTGTATGCAAATGAGTCAGTCTGAACCAGGAAGTGACAGAGTATTTCATTCATGCATTCTCTGAAACTCTGAAGGGAGACAACTCCTTTAAGTCTCCAAAGCTGATATTATAGGCAGCAAATAAGGAGCTGCTGGGGTAACTCATGAATAAGCATTTTTCAATGTGTTTCCGATCAATCTTTGCAATTATGTTAAACAACATTTAGCATAGTTCAATCATTCAGTGTTTTACATCCTTCTTTACCTCCACAGATAATTCTCTACAGAAAGATATGGAGTCTGAGCTCTGTTTTGTATGCCACATAGAGATATCCAAAGATGCTTCACTTCAGGACCTTAAATTGCAGGTATCTACAAATCTAGACTTGCAGTAATAATAAAAGTGTGGTGTGGTTCGTGTTTCCTCAGTATTAAAGGTTCTGATTTGCAGGTATGAATCCATTTTGTCCGTTTTTCTTTTCTGTTCAGATCATGACACTAACCGTTTTTGATGCTCTTGGGATCCCCTCTCCTGAGTATCTTCGCATCTGGACCTTGGACAACAAACGTTTTGGAAAATTGCTACGGCTAAATCACTTACAAATCAGGTAACCCACCAGGGCATATGGCTTTTAGAAGAGGAGGAATACCTATATTTCACGGTCTTTCTTAGTTTACGGGGTATCATGTATTATCACATATTTACAGGGAAAATGCACACCAGTAGCTTACACGATAAAAAGGCATAATTGATGGTTCCCTGTGCTAGACCATCAGCAATAAAACCGTTCATTAGTGAGAAGCCTCCAAATGAAGAGATGTTGTCCTGGTTACATATGGTTGAAAGACCATGATTTGTAGCTGGAGAGTTCATTGTGGATCTTCCTAATGGTATACAATTTGAATAATGTATATGCATTTGAATTCTTCTTGCCTTTTTAATATTGGATTAAACGAGAAAAACAAAATTGCTTCTGGGGGAAACCCTCCCAAGCACAGGGAGAACATGTAAACTCCATGAACTCGGGAGTCCAGCAGTGCCTGGCAACAGTGCTCACCACTGACCAAGTGTGGTGCCCACTTATTACCTTGTTTGTTATCTTTTCTCGTGTATTGTTCCTTTTTAGTCTGTGTGGATTATTTCCAGAGGGTAGTCAACATGCTGACAGATCTATGGCTCTGGTTATGAGCTGTGACACATAAGCCATAATTGGGAAACATGGAAGTTCTCATTAGATCTGTTTGGAGCAGTCACCTTGCAGACGGACATCATAGAGGAGAGTTCCCCACTCAAGATCCCACTTTGAGCCAGAAGGAAAGCTGCTCTATATCAAAGATTGTTTTCCTTTCTAGTAGATTAGACTCCTTGATGTATACATGGCTGGACATTCTTCTGAATGGCTGCCATGTAATATTACATTTTCTGGTGGGCTGCCCTTAGTTGCCTGGTACCAAAGTCTAAAGTCTGAGCCCTAAGACTTTGGCTCTGATAATATGCTAGAGAATCTCCAATTGGTGGAAGCTGTGGTAACTTGGTACCCATTTGAAGAGTGAGCAATGGGAAAGGATCCTGCTGCAGCAGACTCCTCAGTTGGATTGATCCGAGGTGGGAAAGGCCAAATAAATTGTTAAATAGTACAGAATCAAGAACTGAAAATATAGCCAGTATCATTAAGATTTTATTCTTTTAAGTGGTTTTACGTTGCTCTTGTCAGGTTTCCAAAAACTGGGTAGGGCTTAACCAGAGGGATGGGGGCCACTTTGGGCCCAACACTTTCACTATAATTTATGCCAAAAGTGGCGTAAACTACAGCTTAAAGAGGTGTTCCCACCTTAGGCTCAGATTTTGATGGCATATTCTATCAGTATGGGACTCTCCCCTATCTCGGGAACAGGCCCACAAAAGTGTCAGCTCAGAATGGAGAACCTCGTGCCACTCTGCTTTCTGTTCTACGAGAGTTCTGGGTACAGCCAAACACACAACTCTGACAGTTCTGATCAGGGACATTCGGAGGCCCGTTTCCTAAGATAGGTGGGACTTGCACTGATCAGATTTTGAAGGCATATCCTATTGATATCAGGGCTGTGGAGTCGGCAAGCCGAAGCCCCGACTCCAACTCCGACTCCTCAATTTCCCAAACCTCCGACTCCCAACTCCTGACTCCCTCATACATGGCGCATGTTTAAGTAATAACTTTACTGTAGTAAAGTGGTAACATCAGGCTGTTTATCACCTTATGATACAATAATCATGCTCTTTAGGAAGAACAGACACTTACAAGCAAAAGGGTAACAATTTTTTGATCTTTTGAACACTTGTGGGTAGAGTTAAAGAAAAAGCTGTATTTGTATCCAAGTCCAGTCTGCACCAACATTGGGAATGTGTAGAAGAGATCTGGGATCAGATTTTGGTCAACATGTGCTTGAATCTGATTCAGAGCCCAGAAGGATTTCCCAAATACTAAGAAAATAATAAAAATTAACATTCTGATTTTTAGGAGCAAAACTATAACTAAGCAGATACTAAATACTTGCAAGTCAAATTTTTGTATAAGATAGGCAAGATGACTGTATATAAAATTACAGTAGCCTCATGTACAAAGCTGTAGTGGATGGTGAGGTATGGAGCCTGAAAGTCCCAAGTTCAAACCATTGTTACCATTTTGCTTGTCAGTGTAAAATATATTTATTGGATATGACTTTAGGACACAACAAAAAAATGGTAATTATGCAAAACACTGCAGGAACATTTGTGAAGTCTCTGAATTTGTTCTGAGAAATAGTATTGCTTCCATCAGATCCTGCATACATGACTTCACATCTGATCTCATTACTTCCAGGCTAGAGAACGGCCTCTCTACACTAACTTGGGTTGGGGGCAAAACGATAACCACAGGGGTAACATCTCTAACAATGTCAGGGTATAAAGGAATTGCCTCAGCCACAGTCAGTTTTGATGAATGGTTGAACTCTTCTACTTCTTTGAAAACAGGTGAAAAATTTGGCTGAAATCTGTTTGCCATGGGAGCAGAATCTTTTCCCCTGGGGAGCGCTTTGCCTGCTCCATGTCATCAATTACACTCCTCATGTGATGAGGCTGAAGATATGGGAGCAGTAGCACTGGCCGGACCCAATTCCTCTTGCTCTTTGCATCAAACTAACTGGACCAACTTATTATATATTTTGGGAGCCGGAGTTGGTCCATTTTATGACGACTCCGACTCCTGTAAATTAGCCACCGACTACGACTCAGACTCCACAGCCCTGAATTTGATATGCTATCAAAGTCTAAGGTGCGAACACCACTTTAAATCTACTCCAGGCCGTAGCTGGCCCAAAGTTTACAAATTTTACTTGCAGATGCTTTGACACAGAAAGATGCTCTAAATGTATTAGGAAGCGTGTACTGCTTAATACATTTGACACATTTTATGCCTGTGCTCTTAATATTAAGTCTGACGTATGAAACCCCAGTTTCCTCTTTGGTGTACTTTTAAAGTTTTGCCTATTTTGGACATTGTCCACAGATCACACTATAAATGATTCACTGATCTGTGTCCTGCATAATAAGGTGACTGCCGAATAAAGACAGAGAAGAAATCAAGAGGCTCAGCGGTTTTCATGTATTCCATAGACCAGAGTTCAGAGATCTTGGATGACAGCCACCTGACATTTTTGACTAAGGTGCAAGTACCAGAGGTGGGACCTGCACCTATCAGACACCTGTGACATGTCTTGTGGATATGCCATAATTTCTTAAGATCAGAAAAGCACTTTATGTCTTCACTCTATTAATATTTTTTTAAAAAAAATTTTATATATATATTTTTTTACACAGTGTCTATAAACTGGGCATTAACACAACACTATGTGTAGAGCCTTTGCAGATGGAGGAGCTCTTAGGGTAAGACAGAATGTTAACAACAATATAGTTTTATTTTTCTAAAAAATGTTTTTAAGTGTACAGCAAATTCACAAATTTCCTTCTTGATCATTCAGGCCTCAGGATATGCTCCTGCGGATTCAGCTTTCTGTTCCAGGTGAGTGTCGATACTTCCCATCTGTAGACATTGCTTGGAACACGTCTCGAGGATGCACAGCATCTGCTCTGCGTCAGAAGATTGCCGCCCATTGCTCTTTGCCTGTGGATAAAGTTGAAATTGCAAAGTACTTTCCAGAAAAACATGAATGGCTCCTAATATCCAGCTGGGTAAGTATATGAACGAATATGTGTTTCTGATTATATAAGAAATTGTGCTCAAATCCATTTTCCTGTATATTAGTGTTCACATAATTGCCCACTCGACCCTTAAAGGGGATGTATCGCTTCTTCTGTTTGTGTGTTTCATTGTGCTCTTAGCTTCTCAGCTCTACAAATTCAGGGACGTTTCTTCCCCTCCCAGCTGGGCGTTTCTTAACTGATGACATTCCCCCTTCACTGTTCATGCTGGCTCCCGCAGCTCCCCCCCCCCTCCCTCTGAGTCCACATGTCACTGTGTCGTTCTCCCAATGCAGTCTTGTTTTCTAAGTATGTTTACATACCACCGGCTTGCAGTCTAGACAATCTTCTATGAACTCTCTCCTCTTACAGCTGGAGGTTTGTTACAATTGAATCCAGTCTCCCTGCTATGTTTACACGCAGGAGCATTTAGGCATCGAGACACAATTCTGCTTTTTTCTGATTGTAGAAGCCCTGCAGTATTATTGTATTTCTTCTGGCTGTGCAGAGTGAAATTGCTTTCGGTCCCTTACTTTGAGTGAGAGAGGCAGCCTAATGTTCCTATGTTTGCACGTGTTTTCTGATTGTAGAAGCAGGTGCAGTGCCTCTGTGTTTCTGCTGGCTGTGCAGAGTGAAATAGTGCTGGTCACTTATTTTGAGTGAGAGAGGCAGGAATGCATGCTCCTGTGAATACGACCAACCGAGGGCCAGACGGAATGTAATTTAGTAGAGCCGTCAGCCAATGAAATGAAAGGAGGAGGAATCTGACCGTCACTGGGGAACAGTGTTTACAGAAACAGAAGATAAGGGAGACCATGAAAACAAGACAGCTTTACAAATGACATCTAATTGCAAAGTTGTTTGTTTTCACTGTCCCCTTATTCTGAAGACCATTTAATGAAATGATACAACCCCTTTAAGTATTATCTTCAGTATGGCTGATAACCATCTCTTTCAATAACACTTCTTTCCTTTGTGAATGGATTTATCCATGATAAAGGCCCATTAAGTTTCTGTTGTGATTAAAAAGACTCCTTAAGTACATCTAAGATGGTTTAATCTACAGACCCAGCAGATATCCAAGAAAAAGAAGAAAAAGAAAGCGGATAACCTGCAGGGGGCACCATATTACCTAAAAGATGGTGACGTTATTGGGGTCAAGGTAAGTTGCATTTATTAAACTAGCTTCATGTCTAGTGATGTCGAAAGGGTTTTGGCTATTGAGATTTATTTTATTTTTTTGTACAGAACCTTTTATTAGATGACAGAGTGGACTTCAGCTCCGAAGCCGATTTTATTGCAAAGGAAAAGCAAAGACAGATTGCAGAAGGCAAAAAGAAGGGGTAACAACTGCACTTTATTTGAATACCAGCTGTGTGATCCAAATTGTCAGCCAATTATAAAGATGCCAGACTAAAAAAAATTCTATGAAATATTACATACATTACTGTTTACAATGCGATTTAAAAATTGCCATGTAACTCAGTTAAAACTTTTTTTTTCAACACTTTTCTAATTAGAGAAGGGTTAGAAACAATATACCACGTCAGCTTGGCAAGTATAAACCATCGCACCATATTATTCAACATGGCTTGTGCTCTCTGTCTGGACATAGCACATGCTGCACTGGGGGAGAGACTGGTGCACTGCTCAGATGGTGCACCAAAATTGATAAATCTCCCCCAATATGTTTCTCAATGGTTGGGGTGAGAGGCTATAATTACACTAGCTATTGCACTAGTACTTGAAATTGTAAGTAAAGATTACCAGGCAATGCAGAAACCTATGTTATACCCCCTAATGCCAGCTAGAAGTAAGTTTACCTTTTAAAACATCTTTATTCAGCTTCTCTTGCCTTTCTTAAAGGGGTTGTCTCACCACAAGGATTGTTTTTTATGTTAAAGATATTGCAAAAACAAGTCACTTTGCCATATATGTCCATTAACAGTGTCCTACCTATTCCTAGATATCCCCTCTTGTATGGGCTGCATCAGCTCCTCAGGTTGCTATAGCTACATACCTGTTCAATCTCTCATGATAGGCTGCCAGCACTGGTTGCTATAGCTACAGACCTGGCTTCTACTAGAAGCCAGTAAACACACCCCTGAATTCAAAGTGAAACCAAGAAAACAGGACGAATCGATGGAGTGAGACAACCCCTTTAACCAACTGTACACAGGATAGATAAGCTGTGGATTTGCACACAGAACAGCCTCAGCATATTACAGCCGCAGCAGTGCTGTTAGTATTTTTAGAAATCTTATCCCCTTTCTGTGGAAAGCGTTCACATTGAAGTTGACCAGTGCCGCAGATTTGTCAGGATTTTCCACAATAACTTCAATTAAAAAGTATAAATCTGCAACAAATCTCCAATGAAAGTTTGTTGTGGACTTGGATGCATATACTCGGCATTTCCACAGTAAAATCACTAAATGAAGATTTAGAATACATTGTATGTTTGTAGTTTTGGTTTTTTTTTTTTTTGTTTGTTCATTTCCTCACAACCTTAGACAGATATAACTGGTACGCCATAGGCACCAGGTAACTTCTGTTAGTTACATCTAGAATTGGAGAGAACTGGGGAGTTGGGGACCTAATGAAGGTCTCCCTGGCTGACATCTACATCAGGGTGTAAACGTAAAGCCATTTTTGTAATAAAAAGTGATCAAAAAATTGTGTTTTCTAAAAAGGTAGCAATAAAACTACACTTTAACCCATGAAAAAAAAGCCTCTACAACTTGTCCCACAAAAAAATAGACCTATGTAGACAGAAAAAAAAGTTACAGAAAAAAGTTACAGGTATTAAAGGTGGGGAGGAAGAAACAAACAAATTCCTGCAGCGGAAAGCAGTTAAAACTAGCATAATCTGCAGAAGCAATCCAGAACCAAATCTGCATGATTTGGTGCATATTTACTTGCAGCAATGCTGTGGATTTTCCTCAGTGGACAATCTGCAGCATTTTCATCCTGTGTGCAAAGCCTATAAACTTGGATTATAAAAAGATTGGTGCCAGAGATACTCATTTTTTTTCGACTTTGACTGAACTTTAGAACACCTTATTGCATGGTACAATCATGTTTTGTATCAGTTGGTTCATTTTAGTTAATAATGGTTGCCCTACATTTTTTTTGTATTCCTTTTTTCACAACATGATTTCTCTCTTATAGTTCATCAGCACTTTGTAACGAAATAGTTCGTCCAAGGGTGCGGAAGACAGAAGCATCCCTATCCATCCGAGTGGGAGTATTCAGATAACGACGACTTGCTCCAAAAGGTTGGAGCGTGCAATCTGGGACATGGTTTCCCTTCTTCTCAGGGATGAGCATATACTGTCACTGGAAGGCAGTGTGATTTGTGGTGTCCAGGTCTCTCTCTTCCGCGGAGGCCATATTAGGATGCTGCACCATCGCTAATTGCTGTTTAACAGTGCTTGTCACTGACCTCTTTTGCAAACAGTCAGGGACATTTTTTTTCTTGTGGACGTGCCTTCTTTTTTCTCATTATCTCCTGCAAATCACTTGTAACCGTTCATGTCTAGTTGCTGCTCTAGGGTAAAAGAAAAGCACATTGCTGTGTTTATCAGCGCATATTTAATATAGCTACACATGATGATTCCTTTCAATGTGGGTTGTTACGGTTTACATTCCCACTGATTGCTGAGGGAATATGCTAATGTTAAGAAATGGGGGAATGATCATGGAAAAATGCAATCTTTTAATACATCTTATTTTAAGGGCTTGTTAGGACACATTTCAATTTTAGAGTTCTTGTTGCAGCGTTGGGTAACAGAGACCTGTAAGATGAACCTTCTTTTGCATAGCAGCAGATATTTGTTGGTTATATAAGTCACCTATGAAAATCTCTTCGATGTGCCTTTAACTGTTCTGCTGTCTTTTCCATCCTGCTGCAGGAATGACTTTATCATATTGTCCTGTCTGATTGTGATCATATGAATCATACACTGTTCTCGATCTAACTAAGAGTGTAAGAAGTTGCTTTACAAAGAGGCAATCTAAAAAATATTATTTCTTAATGCAAAAAATAGCACTGATCTGCAGGTTCAGCATTTCTTCTTGTACACCTCTTTATTGAACTGAAATGGTGGATTTCTGAGCATGCTGGTGCCTAAAAAGACTGCAAAATTCCCTGTGATTATTTTTTTGTCCTGCATTTACTATATTGCACATTTTGTATACTGTAGCTTAGCAGTCACTAACATCCAAACCCCCTTCAGTTACTGATGATCCTCATCTTTTGACCAAAGTGAAGAAAGGTTGATCTTCATAAAACATGTAGCTTTATTCCAAGAAAAATGTTTGATAAATTCATGCATCTGTTCGATAATCCTTCGTGTATGTGAAGGATTGTTTTTCAGGACAGGACACCGCAGTAAAAAACGGGATGCTTGTTTGGGCTTGTTCACACGGAAGTTTCACTCCGTGTTACAAGCGCTTTGTAGATCCGTCTTTGGGGACCGACAGAGTGGAACCCAAGATGGATCTAAATAATTAGCAGTGAGATTATCACTGCTGTCTATGACGAACATGCAGCGGCGTTCACATGAGGGATCGCCGCTGCGTGTTTCAAAAGCACAGCGCGGGTCCGTCTTGCAAAGAATTGCATGTCAATTCTTTGCAAGACGGACACAAGCGGCGCTTTTGAAACACGCACTGGCGATCTCTCATGTGAACGCCGCTGCGTGTTCGGCATATCAAGCAGTGATGGTCACTGCTAATTGTTTAGATCCGTTTTGGGGTCCGCTCCGTCGGTCCCCAAGACTGATTTACAAAGCGCTTGTAACACGGAGTGAAAACTCCGTGTGAACAAGCCCTTACTCTGATGTTCTGTCTTAGCAATAAGAAGAGTAATAAGGGTATGTTTACACTGCGTAATTTCGGCATTTCGCCTTATTTGCGCTTAATACAGGCGAGATGCGTGCCGCAATTACGGTAATCTATAGCTCCCATAGAGGACTATGGATTACGCCTCGTCCCCCCGCCGTATTGTACGTGCGGGGAGATAAGTGACGTCAATTATTTGCGGCGATTACGCGCCGTGAATAATGCATATCTATGGGGCCGGTGGGCTGCCGGCCTCCACATGCTTCGGGAGTATGTGCTGACCAGTGCGACTCCCAAAACACACGGCGTATTGCGGCGCGTACAGTATGCGCCGCAATTACACCGTGTGAACATAACCTAAGATACATGCCATCACCGAATGAGACAGAACATTGGCGTAACAAGCTGCTCGTTTCTTGCCCTATGTTCTATCTGGTTTGATAAAAGCATATATCATACTCTTTAATAATTGAGGAACAATCCTTCATAGAGTAAAGCTCTGGGTTTTATGACGACAAAGTGCTGGCATCTTTTGTTTTCTTGTATCGGAGTATTCTGCGGCCTATACACTGGACTTAAAGAAAGATCATGGTTATGGATTTGTCCTACCTTCTAGACAACCCACAGACATAAATGGGCACTGTGTAATCTTCATTTCTAGAATGGTGATGCTGTAATTAAAACGAACACTGCCAAGTTGCCTCAGAGATGACAGCTGATCACTGGGGTCCCAGCAGTGGGGCACTTTATGATCAGGTTATTGCCAAGGAACACTTCTAACAAGAACAACCTGTTAAACATTGTAACTAATCTTTTATAATATTCTGTTTTTTGCATTGGGCTTTGTTTGTGTAATTTAGGCTGGCCTGTAAACCTACAGGGTATCCGGACATTAGGATCCATAGAATCACTGACACATTGATTAGCTTTAAACATGTAGGCAAAGGTAAATAAAGATTATTACCAAATACATTGCTGTTCTGATTTTGCTTCCCTTCAGAGTTAAAGTAGTTCCGATCTCCTTGTTAACACAGGTCTCCTTGGCTACGGATCACCACTCTCCTCTCTAGCGGTCCTGGTGGGAATGGTGATGTCACTCCCTGATGTGTCTTATCAGCACTACAGGAGCTTGTTTATCTTTCTTGGTGTATGTTCACACGGAATCTTGCGGCGTGTATCTGTGCAAGCCACAAGACGCCAGGTGATTTAGAAGTAAGTGCTGGCCCGCACGTACTTCTAAAGTGGGGTCTAAATTACACCGTGTGAACATATCCAAACTTTAATTCTTTAGAGCTCTATAGTCTTGTGCCCTGCTGTTAAAACCCTTTGATTACCAATGTCCCTTTAAAGGCTCAGGTAAGGTTAGCAGAGCTGAAACATCAGTCACTAGGGAACCTCTGTGAATCAGCCTT
This sequence comes from Phyllomedusa bahiana, assembly GCA_025379985.1. NCBI lineage: Eukaryota > Metazoa > Chordata > Amphibia > Anura > Hylidae > Phyllomedusa > Phyllomedusa bahiana. The sequence continues at coordinate 59,751 of JAODAL010016049.1, forward strand.
TTGAGAAAACCCTTTATAAAGTTATTTTGTTTTTTTTTTAAACAGTGCATAACTAGGTAATACAACAGTTAAAGGACTTGTCCAGTGCCAAGGCTTTTTTTTAACTGCTATAAAATAACAAAAGGAGTAATAATCACTGTACCAGTTCTTTACCACTCCTGTGTGTTGATGCTTTTCCCATATCCTTCACCAGCTTGTGATTACCATGCTCCAGCAATGACGTGTCAATACAGTGTGATGAGTGCAACCAAATACTGGCTGCAGGAGTGACATTAGTGGTATCAGCATGGTACCTTTGCAGGCAGTAGTAGTAGATGCAGTATTTGTCACTGAACTAAATTGGCATGTCCATGTTTTTTCAATAAAAAAAAGCTGAAGGCGCCTGGCTAGTCATCATCTCCGTCATATGTTCTTATGGTAGATGGGAACCCTGAGGAACAAGGATAAGTAAACTTATGGATCATTCAATTATTCTGCACCATATATACCAATTTCAGTACTTTGTGTCATATTTTGGGACATAAAGAAAATCTATTTATATTGTTGATAGTAGGAAAAACCCACATAGGAAAGGTTAAGCAATAATTGTTTAGGTATTTTTTTTTCATAACTATACAAAATTAATGTCTGCAGGTGCAAAGGCTCTTCCCAGCAGTATGTGGATCAGGAGCAATATGTTGTATGTCTGGGCAGTAACAATGCAACCATTTCAGTTAAGAGGTTGGAAAATAAATATTTTCTCTGTGATAAATGTTGTCTTTTAATTTTTTTTTCTTTTCCGTAGCATAAAGGGTAAAAGTTTACATTCAGTATGACATATCCAGCAGAGCATGAACCGGGCATTGCTTCTGCAACATACAGAGTCGAGCCGCGTTATGACTACCTCTAGTTTCGGCACTGGCAGCTTGTAGCTCATGAAGGAAGTTAGGTGACATAAGCTTTCTGGTGTATATATTGGGTGTTTGATAGGCTGCATGTACACATATGCCTTGTTTCAGTCATAGGTAGACGTGGTGATTTATCAGTCTGGGAATTATTAGCTTCCAGAGCAAGTATGGATGTTTGCGTGTCAGGCAAGAAACTTCAGAGAACAAACGCCCTGCAACCGTAGATGGAAGAACACAAGCTAGTGGAGGCAGCGTTATGGTCTGGGAATGTTTAGTTGGTATTCTCTGGGCCTACTCATCCATACGGAAGACAACCAACCGATTGGGGTATGGATCCATCCGCGCAAATCACACCCATACATGCTGATTGTCTTCCCTGGAGCAGGTGGGAACTTCCTGCAAGACAATACAACACATCACACAGCTGTTTATCATTGGTTGCAAGAGCATGACCAAGACTTCAAAAACTACCTTGGTCTCCTAAACCCCTAGACTTAAACCCAGTTGAGCGTTTTTGGAACAATTTCCATTGTCATATTTGCTATGTGGATTCTCCCGCCATGGATTGTAGCTGTGAGATAGTCAACATGTCTCCGGATACCTGGGACAACCTACACTGGTAGGAAAGTCCACAGAATCAATATACAGCAACGGCACTCCAGGAGCCAGCTCCTCTCCTGTATGGCAGCGGCCACTTTCCCCCTCTTTCATCACCTACTCTGTGACATATATGATTAAGGTCTGATTGACTGAAATGTCACACATATGGAAACGTATCGATGTGTCACCATAGTCACAATTTATACCACTCTGGAGCTGGAACATTTTCTGTCAATGAAATTTGAAATTCCTTGGTCAGGTCTCTTCAAATATTTCCAACTTCATCACGCCTGCTTTAAACAGTTCGGAGAAGGTAATATCCAGTTAGAATGTGGTAAGCTGAAACAGGTAGCTAGGAGAGAGGACCCGTCAAAGCCAGTCTCTATCTTTTATCTAAACATTATGGCATGCCAGCCTTCTCCGTTGAATAAAGCGTTCTAGAAATCGAAATTAAATTTCCCGTGTTTAGAGTCCCACCATAAGGAAGAACTAGTCCTCATGGAAGTCCACTGTTATAAGTTCAAGAGATCACTTAATACGAATCAAATGGCTACATAGATTATATTTCACCCCAGCTAGATTGGCCCGGATGGGTAAATTATCCACCACAATTTGCACTTGATGTAATATGAGACATGGAACACTGTTTCATATGGTTTGGGATTTCCCCACTCTTCGACCTTTCTGGTCAAGGGTGCACACGTTTCTAAGTGAGAAATTGGGATTACCTAATGTATGCGCCCCGAGCAATAGTTTATTAGGCCTGGTGGAGGAGTGCATTCCAACCAAAAATGAAAGGAAATTATATTAATGTTTTACGCCAGGAAATCAATTCTCATCAACTGGAAGCTGCCAGAATTGGGAGCAACTTCTTAATGGTGATCTACCTATGTACAGACTCGCCTATGAGTCTAGGGCAGGCATCCTCAAACTGCGGCCCTCCAATTGTTGGGAAACAACAACTCCCATCATTCCCACTGTTAAAGATTATATAAATGCATGATGGGAGTTGTAGTTTCCCAACAGCTGGAGGGTCGCAGTTTGAGGATGCCTGGTCTAGGGGAATTAACCAGAAGTTTTCAGACACTTGGAGGTTGTGGATTGCGGCACATTCAACTTAAATCAAGGGGCGACTGTTGTGGAGTCCGGACACCGGGGCAGTATGATGAGACCTTATTAGTTTCATGCATGATTGGGTTCGAGTGGAGTGTCTGCTTATGAATGTTGGGTCAAGACTTTCGGTATCGGAGTGAGACGGATAAGGTACCTCTAGGTGTGTCTTACGCGTTAATTTCCTAGTTATACACTGTTGAATTGTCTTTTTCCTAAATTTAGTCATACATAGTAATGTATACAAGTGGGGATTTCTCCGCCTGACTACTGAAATTGGTTATTGACGCACTTCTAATTTTGGTGTAATACTTGACAATGTTTGAACGATGAACGTACAATGTTTGCTTTGTCTTGTTATGGAAAAAACATTTTTTCAAAAATAAACACTTGTAAAAAAAATTTAAAAAAATAAATTTATTTGCACCAATCCTGGAGTGCCGTTGCTATATACTGATTCTGCAAACTAAGAAGGAGGGGTACCAAAGGTTGAGTTACTTAAATATAAGTACAGTTGTGAGCAGAGCCTATCTACCAGAGGTGTAACTTGAGGCATCAAAGGTCCTGTACAAAATCTGTAATAGAGGGCCCCAATGGGCCACGTACCTTTTTCTAAATCCATATATACATGAAACGTACAGTGTCCTCGCCTTGACATTTGTCCAAGAAATAAGTTATAAGTAAACACAATTTTTGGGATGAAACATATTTATTTCTTACAAATACATAGTAAATATTTTGTATAAAATGTATAAAGTTAATGTAGTGACCTGCTAATCCAGATAGAATATGGGCCAAGAGGAAAGTACAGCATTTTTTGTTGGCCAGTCATGGTTATGCATGGCTTATGAATAGGTGCTAAAGTGCTTTGCAGATTATGTGGGAGTTAAAGGGGTTGTCCAGTTTAATAACGCTATAGTTAAATGGAGCCATGGATGGAAAAAAAACAGAAAAAAACGTGATACCTTCTAAGTCCCCGCTGCTACAGCTCCAATGCTCCCCGGGATCCACCTCTTTTCACCTCCAGGTTCTTAGCCTGAAGCAGAAGCTCGCACCTCAATAACTCACTATGAGTAAGAAACTCTCCAGGGTGTCGGGATTAGAACTCATAAATAAAGAGGAGGTAAGTATTTTTTTCCCAACCTGGTCCATTTAACTATAATTATATTAAACTGGACAACCCCTTTAAGAAACGCATTAGACCATAAAATATATTAAAAGATAAGAGATCACAGTGAGTGTAGACTTAGCAGTGTAACAGTTACATTTTAGGAATATCAGTAACCTCTTATACAGCTGCTGCCTACTCTGTTACCAATTCAGTGCTTATATAGTCATCATTTACCAAGAATACTAATATTGACCAAAGGCTGTTTCCTATGTTTGTACAGTGCTATGTAAAACCATAGGGTCACTGAGCAGAATAGTATAGATTTTGTTTAGCTCTGCACATACATTAGCTAAAGCACGGAATTTAACCAAAGTTCATAGGAATAAAGGGCAGTGAGAGTAGCTGAAATTATGTCTGTGCAATCATAGAAGAAGTAAAGCCCCAAACATGGTGTTTTTGCTTGCCATTCGTGCTATCCGTTGGGATGCCGTGAGAAATGTATCCTTATGAATACAGTCACCAGGCCATAGAGTTCTATAGGGCAAATGTAATCTGAATTTGCCCTTTTTACCAAACGCATACAGTTCATACATCAGAGACAAAAGCATGGTAGAGCACGTTTTTGTATCCGCTGCAGAAAGTGTACATGTTCAGTGAATATGAAAACATAGTCCAGGTTTGACTCTGGTTTTCTTATAGAACTCTAAGGCAATCCTGCGGTATCTGTTGGGATAACTTTCTCACGGCATCCTAATGGATACCACAAGTGGTAAGAAAAAATACTGTGAATGGGACCTAACAGCTTGCAATCTCTAGTCTATTCAAGAGGTAGGAAAAAGTAACGGAAGGAACGTCTTGTCATACTCAAGGAAGAAGGCTATAAATCAGTTATATTAAGGTATCTTGTTAGTGGTGGTGTTCAGTGCTTCATGGTCACCACCTTTGCTGCATTGAAGAATCTCCTCATTGAATTGATGCTCACAATTCAGTGTGCAAGAGAATTTTAGCTTTCTTCATGTTTGTGATCACTGTGGGTTAGAGAAGTATACAGATAATTATTACAAGATAAACCCACAAATACTCATGACGCAAATACAGAAAAAATACATGGTCTAATTAAGAATTCACAGCTATGGGAAATCACTGGCTAATAGAACAAGCTGAAAGCTTTAGTTCAGCAAAGCACCCTAAGGCCATGTTCACACGGCGTAAAATGGGCCGTATTTCGGTCCGTATTTACGCGCCGAAGTGCGCCAATTACGGGCCGAAAACGGCCCTTTCATTACGGTAATTCACAGTTCTCATAGAGAACTATGGATTACGTCTCCTCTCCCCACCCGGCGAATCCGCCGGGCGGGGAGATAATTGACATGTCACTTTCTAGCGGCGTATACGCGCCGCTAGCAGTGATAGTCTATGGGCCGGCGAAGCGCCGGCCCCCTGCTTACTCCCCCGCTCCCGCCCCGCCCCCGTCCACACGGCGTAATTGCGGGGCGAAATTACGTCCCGCAATTAAGCCGTGTGAACATAGCCTTAGTCCATCTGTCTTCAACAGTTGTTTTCATATGTGATATTCCATAGTTTAAAAAAAACGCACATTTAGGGTAAATGCTCACTGGGTCGAATTACTCACAGAAAGTCGGCAGCAAATCACAGTACCAGCCATGTAGATAAGATTAGAACAAATGTCACCCACACGCTGCTGAAATTCACCCTTTGTGCAGATATTTAAATCTGTATGTCAACTTCTGTTGCAGAAAAAGCAAGTATTTGTTGTGTATTCTCTCCAGACTTCAATAAGGAAGTACAAATTTGCAGACAAATCCTGTTACTGTGAACAGTGCATATACATGTTTAAAGGGGATTTGTGACTTTTCCTGACATGTCTATTATAGTAAATTCTTGTGTTCCCTGTGAAATAACCATTCTGGAACATCTCCTATTATATCTCTGTGTTGTGCTGTTCCTCTGTTATTCCTTCTAGAAATGTATTACCGAGACTGTCAGCTGGGTGTTACCATTCCAATTTCCAAAGGGGTGTGTCCCTGATACACTGACTCTATCAGCACTGATTGAATTATGTCACACTGTGCAAGGACACACATTCATTGGGTAACACCCAGCTGACAGATTGAGTCCCTAGAAATTCATTACCACTCGACAACGAGATCTAAAATAATAAAGAAAAATGTTCCAGAATGGTGATGTCATGGGGAATACTAGTATTTACTGAAACAGACATGTTCAGGAATGGCCATAGGTGCTATTTAACTGAAAGTAAAAAACACTATAGTTAGCAATCCCCTGTCTAGTCTCAACCTTCAGCTGCAGGGCTGAACCGTGTTGATAAGTAACTGCTGATGCGAGATCGCCGGTGAGAATTGACATGTCGGTTCTTTCCCCTGGCTCATATTCTGCGATGGGGGAAAGAGCAGGTAATCCTAGCTCTTGATGGGAGCTATGAATTACCGTTTTCTCGGCCCGTACTTCGGGCGTACTGAAGCACAATTATGCGCTGAAGTACAGACCGAGAACACGCCATGTGAACATACCCTTATACCTCATTTATTTACTTTGCTCCCAATTAAATGTCAGTTGGGGATATATATATATTATACAATACTCACACTCTGGAATATCACCAGCTTCATAGGCATACATTCTATTTGAGTATCTTCCGGCAAGATCTGTCCTGACAGTCATTGATGGATCTGTGGTATAGAAAATGTTAGTCAAGATCCTAAATAGCTAGTACCCTACTTATACTTTGACAGTCAACTAGTACACCTCTATTGTAAAAGTTGAAAGACAAAGTAAACTAAATACTAAAAACAAATTAGTTGCAGTACTTCAAAATTATTAAGTTAATAAAACTCACCCACAAATATGACTCTGGGAACATAGAGTCCATCTGGAGACTGGTTCTCATCAGCCACAGGGTGCTGTAAAGACAAAAAATATTATTATTTAATTTAAAGCAGCATTAATCCCAGGGCGCTGTACATTCAAGGGGGGCTACATATATAGCATATGTCAAACAAAGTACAAGGACACCGCTAATTGCCTAACGGGTACAGAGGGAGTGAGGACCCGGCCGCGTAGGCTTACAGTCTACAAGGAGGGAGGAGAGAGACGGAAGGTGAGGGAGATACATGTCTGTGGGGTAGCACAGTGGCATCTGGGTTGTTATAAGCTATAGGCTAGCCTGAAGAGATGGGTTTTCAGGTTGCATTTGAAGCGAGTGAGGGTGGCGGAGAATCTGATGTGTTGGGGTAATAACTTCCAGAATATAAGGGAAGCACATGAGAAATCTTGGAGATGATTGTGTGAGGAGCTGACATGGGGAGAGCAGAGAAGAAGGTCCTGTGTACAGCGGAGTTTGTGTGAGGGGAGATATCTGGAGAGTAAGGCAGAGATGTTTGGGGGAGAGGTTATGGAGAGCCTTGAAGGTCATGGTTACTAATTTAATCTAAATTCCCTGCATAACGGGTAGTCATTGAAGAGGAGAGACGAAGCGGAGAGATGTGAAATAGCCGGTCAGTGGAGTTCAGACTAGATTGGAGAAGAGCAAGAATGCTAGATGGAACGCTGCAGAGAAGGATGGCACAGTAGTTTAGGCGGGACATGACTTGAACATTTTTGTAGCCTCAAAGTTAAGAAATAAGTGGGTTCGGGAAATGTTTTTCAGGTGGAGGCGGCAGGAGGGGGTAAGGGCGTGGAAGTGTGGCTTGAAGGACAGAGAGGAGTCGAAGATTATTATAAGCAATGTGTGATGCACATGTGAAATTAATGTGAAGAATAGATCTGACTTAATAAAACTTGTCAATTACACTTCACCTAATCCATTTCCTTGAAGCTCTCAATGTTTAATTTTCATGCAGTTATTACAAAATTATTTATCCCCATTTCCCTATATTAAACACTGCCTTATCTCTGGTGATTAACATTACTTGTTGTAGGCCTGAAATGTAACCAAATGAGACCCAAATGAGAAGTCTGAATTGGACTCAAATGAGAGGTAAAAATAGAGTAGGACCACCTGTATTGAGGTCCCGTTGAAAGTCGGGGGTCGCTTAAACAGTTTTGATCAAAACATGTGAACTAAGAACCTCAAAGTTTTTTTTCATGTATTGTAGATAGCATAAATGCTTTTTTGGGAGGTTTCCATGTCTCGTTTGATAGCTCTTTTAGCTGATGGTGTGCTACTGGCATTGGAATGTGTACCACAACCATGCCAGTGTGCACCTGTGTTCACATTGTGTTTTTCAGAAATGTTTTTTTGTGCAGAACCATATGTTGCATTTGGCCTATATTGCTTTTAACTCATAGCGAGGACTGAATGCCTCCATTTTGGGTTTTTTTTGCTCTCTGCCCATCTCCACAGGTTGCTAGATCAGTGCAGGATGCTTATAAAGCTGGTGCCTTTTTTCTCTCTGGATTATGGAGATCTGTGGACCGAAATGAGAAGTCTGAATTTTACTCAAATGAGAGGTAAAAATAGAGTAGGACCACCTGTATTGAGGTCCCGTTGAAATTCGGGGGTGGCTTAAACAGTTTTGATCAAAACATGTGAACTAAGAACCTCAAAGGTTTTTTTTATGTATTGTAGATAGCAAAAATGCTTTTTTGGAGGTTTCCATGTCTCGTTTGATAGCTCTGAAATGTAACCACAACTCCGCAATGGCTATAGAAAAAGTCCTAAGTTTAACCCCTTAATGACACCTGTGTCAGGTAGCAGCGACCCCGCTACACAACCGGCAAGTGCCGGCTGCTAATTGCAGCTAACACCCACTGGTCACAACACAGGATGGAGCTGGCTCCCTCCAGTGCTGTTTAACCCCTAAGTTCACACGGCTTATTCACACCGTAATTGCGGGACGGATTTCGCCTTGCAATTATGGCGTGTGCCGTGCAGTGGGGGTGGGGCGAGTGGTAGGCAGCCCGCCGGCCCCATAGACATCCGTTATCCACGGCGCGTATCCCGCCGGGCTAAAGTGCATGTCACTTTCTCCCCGCTTGGCGTATTCGAAATCCGTCCCACAATCAGCCATGTGAACATCCCCTAAGACACTGCAAAGTCTAAATAAATGAGAAACTGTGCTGGGCACCGCTCCTCACTCCGATCAGGGCCCCCGCAGCTAGATCGCGTGGCCCAGATTGATTAACATGGTTAACATATGGCCTTGTGGAGGCTTCCATCGCCGCCATATTTTTTGTTTTACTACTTTACTACTATGACCCCTTTAAGTAAATCTGAGTGGCGTAGCAGTGATATATGAAGATGTGCCTACATAAAAACTATAACTCACAGTTCTTAAAAAGTGTACGGCAGCTTCTTATGTCATACAGGTTTGCATGTTTCATGTATAAGGGCTGCATAAGGCTCTTAAAGGGAACCTGTCACATAGATTATGCCCCCCTTGCTGAGGGCAGCACAAGCTAGTGTCAGACATGCTGTTTCCAGCGCGGTGTCCCTTTCTCTGTAAGATATAACCGTTTCAGAGCATTTAATGCACAGATCTGGAAGTTTCTATCCTGTTTTGCTCAAAATGGGTCCAGCTTATGCATGAGCAGGTATTAGCCCTGCCCACCCGTGCCTAGCCCCACCCATCTTTCATTTATTCATAGGTTTCTACATATTCAAAGAAATAGGTTGAATCAGTCATGAGTGGGCAGGGCTACCCATGGGTGGGTGGGGCTAGAGATTGCTCATGAATAAGCTGGACTCATCTCTGGCAGAACAGGCTGAAAACTCCAAGATCTAAGCACGCAATGCTCTGAAACTGCTGCATCTTACAGAATAAGGGACACAGCGCTGGAAACAGCAGGTCTGACACTAGCTTGTGCTGTCCTCATCAAGGGGAACATAACCTATGTGACAGCTTTCCTTTAATCAAATTACACTATATAGTCTAAGGATAAGGGAGGGCAGCATGGTGGCTCAGTGGTTAGCACTGTTGCCTTGCAATACTTGGACCCTTCGTTCAAATCCCACCCACATCTACAAGGAGTTTATATGTTTTCCCTGTGTTTGCTTGGGTTTCCTCTGGGTACTCTGGTTTCCCCCACACTCCAGACAGGGACCAATGTGAATAATGACCATCTCTGTACAGTGCTGTGGAATATAAGGGTATGTTCACACGGTGTAATTTCGATGCGCATATCGCCGCGTATTTGAGCTTTAATGCGACCAAAATGTGTGCCGCAATTACGGTAATTCATAGCTCTCATAGAGAACTATGAATTATGTCTCGTCTCCCCCGGCATACAATACGATCATATTGTAAGCCGGAGGAGAGAAGTGACCGGTCACTTCTTCGCGGCACTTACACACCACTGAAAATAGAAGTAAATGGGGCCAGCCAGGGGACGCCCCCTCCTGTGCTTGGAAGTACGTACTTCTAAAACACACGGTGTATTTCAGCGCGCACAGTACACGCGGCAGCACGCCATATGAACATACCCTAACGGCTATATAAATGAACTAAGTATATAAAATAACCATAAACTCACCACGACATTCAACATTATAAAATCTTCCCGAGCCAATTTCTGTGCCATAGCATCTGCAACGAAGGCTTTCTTCACTTCTACATGAGGTAGAAGGAAATTGTAAGTGGCTTAGTGAAATGCAATGTAATGGTTCGTACCTTTATACAAAAAAATAACTTGACTCTTAGGGGGACATGTATGAAGATCGAAGCGCCTGTTTTCACATTTTTTCCGTGAAAACTGCGCCTGATTTATGTCGGCGCTGAAGTGCGCTCATAAATGCGGGGCAAACTTCAACGCCTCCGACAGACAGACCACATTGAAATTGGTTTGCCTGTCGGAGCTTTACCGCGCCTCACTTTGCCGACCCGCATTCATACATGCGTCTGTGTTTTCGAATGTGGTGCGTCCCGCCCCAGAACGCCCCTTCATGTTAGGCGCGTTAGAAATTGGCGAAGCTTTCGCCTAATGTGCCTAACACATAGGGGAGGTGCGTCCGACAGCGGAGCCGGCACCGAGAGGCGAGAAAATGCCGATCATACATGTATGTGCACATGGCCCTTTTTACATCTATGTCGGAGGTTAAGTATAAATACCTGATCGTATAATGCAGTGTGAAGCATATTTTGTCCTGTAAAACGCTGGATCCCATTATAACCAACGGGTTCTGTCAGTCGCCTTTCGCATTTATCATGTGATGACTACAGTGTTGTCATTTCTATTGTTCTGCTCCTATGAGGCAGATGTAAACGGGGCCATATATCTCTTTTGCACATTTTGCTACCTGTAAGCCTTTCATGAACTCCTGTTGCCAGAACTTTTATTTTCTTTTTTTAGTGCTTTTAGGTATAAAATTATTCTACTGTGAACAGTAAATGGCAGATATTATTAGATATTCTGTTGATACTCATGGACATTTTAATTAGTTGAGCTTCGGTGTGTATAAAGTTACAACATAATCTGCCGAGATCTGTCAACAGCAGCATATTTTTGTATTTTCTAGGCAGCAAAATAGTGTATTGCTACACGTAAGTAAATTAAAGCAAACTAATGAAAGTAAAGTTACTATGTATAAATATATACTGTATAGACAATGTAAATCAAATGCTTGATCTTGAAACTGGAAGGAATGAGTAATTCTTTGGAGACGTGAAATCCAAGTAATAATCATGAACAATTCTTCACAAGTTCCTGAAACTTGATCAATTATTGTTACATTGAAAACTACGGAATCTGATTTACCTTGGCTAAAGGGGCAGTCTTCCAAGTGATGAATCACCATAAGAGGTTTCCTTCTACAAGAAGAGTACGAAAAAGGAATTAAAGGGAATGTGTCATCAAAACATGACTTCTTGTTCAACTCTCGTTTTTATGTTAAACACATTTTTTTAGGGAATTTGTGGTTATTTTTTTTTTTTTTAATTTTCCATTTCAATATTTTTTAATAATTCTTAAGTCCTGCAGTTTTCTCTTTGGCTACTAGGCCTAATAATAGTCTGTCACTTCCTGTTCTGTAGAGAAAGATTTTCAGTAGTCTGCTCATGATCAGTACAAGCAGGACTACACTGAAAGGAGACACCAATGTGTATAGATAACACAGGATCCACCAATCACTGTAGATGTCACAGCTCCCCCTCTCCTCCTCCCTGCACACTGACTTATTTCCAGGTCACAGAGCATGCCTAGAACACTCTCATATAGAAGTCAATGGGAGTCAGTCTTAAAGGGGTTATCTTACTACATTGATTCATCCTACGTCGGTCCTTTTTTCTTGGTTTCCCTTTGAATTCAGGGGCGTGTTTACTGACTTCTACTAGGCTGCCGTAGAAGCCAGGTCTGTAGCTATAGCAACCAGTGCTGGCAGCCTATCAGGAGAGATCAAACAGGTCTGTAGCTATAGTGACCTGAGGAGCTGATACAGCCTATACAAGAGGGAATATCTCAGAATAGGTAGGACACTGTTAATGGACATATATTGCTAAGTGACTTGTTTTTACAAGAACTTTAACATAAAAAGAAATCCTTGTAGCGAGACAACCCCTTTAAAGAGAACCTGTCACAAAGATTATGCCCCCCTTGCTGAGGGCAGAACAAGCTAGTGTCAGGCCTGCTGTTTCCAGCACTGTGCCCCTTATTCTGTAAGATGCTGGAGTTTTCGAGTATTTAATGCTCAAATCTGCAGTTTTCAGCCAGAAAAGAGTTATTCAAAGAGTCACTTTTTTTCAGACCCTGCCCACCTGAGGCTAGCCCCGCCCACATCAACTGATTTAACCTATTACTTTGAATAGGTAGAAACATGTGAATAACTGTCAGTGGGCGGGGCTAGCCTTTAGTGGGCGGGTGTTAACACCTGCTCATGAATAAGATTTGAGTGGTTAATGCTCTAAAACTCCAGCATCTTACAGAATAAGATGCACAGCGCTGGAAACAGCAAGTCTGACACTAGCTTGTGCTGTCCTCAGCAAGGCTCCTATGTGCATGAAGCTGCTGTAAAGTATCTCTCTGATTGCTGTTAAAGCAGTGCAAGCAAGAATGTCTTCCCCACAATCC
>JAODAL010016049.1:75000-81906 GCA_025379985.1 Phyllomedusa bahiana
TGGGCATTAACTTTGATAGAATGTGTTTCTGGACATAATAAATGAAATGATGTTACAAAAGTTTCCAACTACAAATCTTTGAATCATAGTCATGGGCAGTCAGAGATTGTTAACCTGTATATTTGCTTGATTTGGAGCTATAGCTATTGGTCCTAAATTGCCCTTTTATTGTTATGATTATCAGTGGCAATACAGTTTATATGCAGTATACAATTAGGTCCATATATATTTGGTCACTGACACAAATTTTTTGTTCTTTTACCCATTTACTGAAACATATTCAAGTTATAGTTATATCATGCACATGGACATAAAGTCCAGGCTTTCAGCTTCCATTTAAGGGTATCCACATTAAAATTGGATCAAGGGTTTAGGAGTTTCAGCTCCTTAACATGGGCCACCCTGTTTTTAAAGGGACCAAAAGTAATTGGACAAATGAAATAATTGTAAATAAAATGTTATTTCTAATACTTGGTTATAAACTCTTTGTTGGGCATGAATGCCTTTAAGTCTTGAACTCTTTGACATCACCAGACATTGTGTTTCCTCCTTTTTAATGCTCTGCCAGGCCTTAACTGCAGTGGTTTTCAGTTGCTGTTTGTTTGTGGCTTTTCTGTCTGAAGTTTAGTCTTTAGCAAGTGAAATGCATGCTCAATTAGGTTGAGATCAGGTGACTGACTTGACCATTCAAAAATATTCCACTTCTATTCTTTAATAAACTACTTGGTTTCTTTGGTTTTATGACATGCCGACCAGTTTGGCTGCATTTGGCTGGATTTGAGCACACAGTATGTATACTTTCCAGGATGTACGTGTATCAATGTCCAAATCTACTATAAAGTGAAGACCATATGACCGTAAACGCAGAAGCTTCACTGCATGGTGCAAGCCACTCATAATCCTCAAGAATAAAAAGGCTAGATTGGACCTTGCTAAAAAAAAACATCTGTAAAAGCCAGCACAGCTCTGGAAGAACATTCTTTGGACAGATGAAACCAAGATCAACCTCTACCAGAATGATGGAAAGAAAAGAGTATGGCAAAGGCGTGATACAACTCATGATTCAAAGCATACCATGGCTTAGGCATGCATGGGTGCCTGTGGCACTGGGTCACTAGTGTTTTTTGATGATTTGACACAGGACAGGAGCAGCTGGATGAATTCTTAGGTATTCAGAGTCATATTGTGTGCTCAAATCCAGCCAAATGCAGCCAAACTGATAGGTCAGCATTTCATAATACAGATGGACAATGACCAAAACATAAAGCCAAAGCAGCCCAGAAGTTTATTAAAGCAAAGAAGTGGAATATTCTTGAGTGGCGAAGTCACTCACCTGATCACAACCCAATTGAGCTTCAATTTCACTTGTTAAAGACAAAAATTCAGACAGAAAGGTCACAAACAAACGACAACTGAAAACCGCTGCAGTAAAGGCCTGGACGAGCAGTAAAAAGGAGGAAACACAGCGTCTGGTGATGTCCATGAGTTCAACACTTCAGGCAGCCATTGCCAACAAAGGGTTTTCAACCAAGTATTAGAAATTAGCATTTTATTTACAATTATATAATTTGTCCAATTACTTTTGGCCCCTTTATAAACAGGGTGGCCTATGATAAGGAGCTGAAACTCCTAAACCCTTGATCCAATTTTAATGTGGATACCCTCAAATGAAAGCTGAAATTGTGGACTTTATGTACATGTCCATCATATAACTATAACTTAAATATGTTTCAGTAAACAGGTGCAAAAAAACTAAATTGGTGTCAGTGTCCAAATATATATGGTCCTAACTGTATATACATAGTATATCGCAACATGTGCTGCAGAGAAAACTGGAAAGTTATTAGAGTTAGCCAGAAAGCACATACAGTTACAATGTACATTCTATATTATTGATACTGATCCCACAGTTCACACAATTCATCCACATCTATTATCTATCATTTATATATTGAAAGGGAATGTGTCGCCAATTTTTTTTTACTACTTAAAACAAGATACTGATACTTATTCTTCTCTTAACTGTTTTTAGTTTCTGGTTGTAGATTTCTCAATTTGGTCATCTATATAGGAGTATGGAGGCGGCCATCTTGCCTGCACTGCTTTTGACAGCATTTGGAGAGATGCTTTACAGCAACTTCATGGACATAGGAGCCTGTGAACAGGATCAGTCCCATTGACTTCTATAGAAGAGTTTTTTAGTCATGCTCTGTGACCTGGAAAGCAGTCAGTGTGCAGGGAAGAGGAGAGGATGAGCTGTGAGATCTCCTATTGTGACTGATGGATCCTGTGTTATCTATACAAATTGGTCGTGTGATGCTTTTTTTCACTGTCCTGTGGACCTAAAATATTGAATAAATCGTGGATACCTTACCCGCTGGAGTCTTCTCCTTCTTCGGAGTACACGCTTGTTATGTTGGGGCGTTGACTGGTGGCCTCTCCGTGCGGATGTGGAAACCACACTAACCCGGGCAACAATCGGAAGGAAGGCGAAGAGGTGCATGCCTGCACTGAAACACAACGGTGATCATATATAGGGGTAAGAAGCAGCATAGAAGTTCTGTTTGTGTATATACAAATTGGTGTCTCCTTTCAGTGTAATCCTGTCTGTGCTGATAATAAGGACACTACTGAAAATCAGGGGCGTAACTAGAGAAGCCAGGGCCCCATAGCAAACTTTTGGATGGGGCCCCCCCCCCCCTCTCCCTGACCACGACCATGTACCAGGACATGCTGTTAGATAATGTAGATAATACAAGGGGCAAATACCTCACCCTACATATCACCATCATACTGCTACCAATCAAATCCACTATACCAAAACCAACATTACCAATAACGCTATTACATAAGGACCTGATTATACCGCCAGAACACGACCACAAATTACCACCACATAGTGACTGAATAATAACCCCACACTATTACTGATCATTTAACACAAAGACCAATACTGTCTAATAAAATAATATATAATAATATAAGTGACCATAAATGGTATATACTATGTACACAGGCTCTGCAGACTGTATATAACCACCAAACAGTGACCATAAGTGGTAGACAGCAGTGTACACAGCACGCAAAACTGTATATTAGCCCCAAAACAGTGACCATATAATGGTAGACACCAATGTACCAGGCTCTGCAGACTGTATATTACCTCCATACAGTGCCCAAATTTTAGGGGTAGACACCAGTGTACACAGCTCTGCAACTGTATATAACCACCATACATTGACCATATAGTGGTAACAGCATGTACACAGCCTGTGCAGACATATAATGATTACAGTGCAGTTACATCTTATGACTCACAGGTGACGTTTCCTCTGACCATCGTTGACTTTCTCTTTTGTTCTGCACCCGGGTCCAGTCCGCCATCTTGATGACATCTCCCGACCACTTGTCCCTGCAGTTTTAGACACAAATATCTTAGAATCCTGACTTTTCCAGCACCTGCCCCCCTGCAATATGGGGTCCATTTAGGCAGGGAGGGGTTAGAGAGGATATATGGGGCCCCAAAAAGGCAAGGGGTTGGGAGCCAATAGAGTGGCCAGATAGGCAGCAGGGTTTTAGGTAGCTATAGGAGCCATAAAAGGTAGACAGGGGTTTGGGGGGGGCTATAGGGGCCAATAGGTAAAGGTTTAGGTAGCTAAAGGGCCCCATATAAGTAGATCGGGAGGCTTGTGGGGGTATACAGGGAGGCTTGTGGGGTATACGGCAGGCATATAGGGGTAAAAGGCAGGCATATGGGGGCTGTACAGGCAGGTATAAGGGGGCTGTAAAAGGGAGGCAGGAATATGGGGGATGTATAGGCAGGCAGAAGGGGCTGTATAGGGAGGCAGGCAGATAGGGGGCTGTATAGGCAGCAAGCAGACAGATAAGGGGCTGTAAGGCAGGCAGGCATATAGGGGGGTGTATAGGCAGGCAGGCAGGCATATAGGGGACTGTATAGGCAGGTAGGCAGGCATATAGGGGCTGTATAGGTAGGCAGGCATATAGGGGGCTGTATAGGCAGCAGCATATGGGTCTATAGGCAGGCATATGGGGGGTATAGGCAGGGATATGGGGGGGTATAGGCAGGCATATGGGGGGCTATAGGCAAGGCATATGGGGGCTAAGGCAGGGATATGGGGTAGATAAAATAAGAAACAACTTACTCACCTCGGTCCACGCTCCCCATGCGCGTTACATCCGGGCCCTTTCCCCTCTGCTGCTCTCCCTGCAGCCTCTGCACTCAGCGCGGGCGGCGCGGGGATGTGACATCACCGGCCCGCGCCCCCCGTGACCACAGAGGGGCCCGGGAGGGGGAAGTAACAGAGCGAGCGATCTGCCTCCGTCCTGCTACTACCGAGCAGCGCTGCCCTGAACGCTCGGGCCGGGGCCCGGGGGTTCAGAGGGAGTATGCCTGGGCCCCTTTAAGTTCACTGCCGGGGGGCCCAGGAGCGGGATAACCGGGGGAGCGGACGCAGTAGCAGCTGCCCCGGGGCCCCGTAGCAACTGCTACCCCTGCTACCCCGGTAGTTACGCCCCTGCTGAAAATCTTTCTCTATAGAACAGGAAGTGTCAGAAAAATTACTAGGTCTACTGGCCAAAGTAAAAACTGCAGGATTTAAGAATTTTTTATTAAAAATATTGAAAGTGATATGGAAAATAAAAAAAAATCTTAAAAAATGAGTTTATCATAAATATAAAAATAAGCTGTTGTTTCATGACACGGTCCCTTTAAGTAACAGCCCTAAACAATGTACATATTTTAGGTGCTAGTTGATTTTAGTCCACGTCTGATGCCTCTCAAGGGAAACTTTTTATCAGTCACTGGTTTATTTCCACATAATTTATCAGTCACTGCTTTATCTCTTTTTTATGAAAACTCAGTGTCGGACTGGGATACCTTGGACCCACCAGTGGAGTTGATTCTTGAGCCCCCCCAGTGAAGTTGTTTATTGGAGCCCGCCAATGGAGTTGATTCTTTGGGCCCACTTTACAGCTACTGTATATGACTGTAAATGACTCTTGCACTCTGCCTCTCTTCCTCTACCTTCTTCCCTGAAAAGCAGCCCCAGGCCTGAGAAACCCAAGGGCCTACCACTCCCAGGGCCCCACCAGGTGTTTCCAAGTGTAAATATACTAAACCTATTATTTTAATTTTTATGAACCATCATTTCCCAAATTCTGCTTTTTCAAATTTGCTTTTTCTGCTTTTTTTCCCAGTAAAGATGTCATAAATGCAGTGATAGATGTTTATAGTTATTTCAGTAGCACATACAGGTCAAATTAATTATTGATTTTCCGTTTTTTATTACCTGTTTAAAAGGGGGTTTTATCCACATTTATCCTATTTCCCCCGAATGCGGGGCTGTGTAAGACGGAAAAAACCAGTTTTTATTTGATTGAGCTCTAAATACAATCATTTTAGGCTCAGGGACCAGGATGCAGATAACATTTTTAGATAAAACAGTTCTCAAAGTGAAAAGCCAAATCAGTAGATTACTGGAAAGGTTGTGAGAGTGAGAATTGTGGGTAACTGTGGGAAGTTTCTGAATATCTACTTAAGTGTTTAAATTGTGTAAATGCTACATTAATCTTTTCAGTGTCCTTTAAACTGTATTAATTGGTCAGAATTACTGTACAGATAGCAAAATAATGACTAACCAAATGCTAGAAAATAGTTGGGGAGATTTACTAAGCATTAAAGGGGTTGTCTCACTACATTGATTCATCTTACCAGTCCTGTTTTTCTCGGTTTCATTTTTAAATTTCGGGGGCGTTTTACTGGCTTCCACGTCCTGCATGATGACTGCTGAGACACCGGGGTCTGTAGTTATAGCGCCGGTGCTGGCACCTACGGGATTGCCCAACAGGTCTGTATTTAACAACCATGCTGGCAGCCTATCAGGAGGGAGCAAACGGGTCTGTAGCTATAGTGACCTGAGGAGCTAAATGCACCCATAAGGAGGGGATATCTAGAATAGGTGGGCAAGTTTTAAAGGACTGATTGCAAAGTGACTTGTTTTTTTTAAGAACTTTAACATAAAAAGCAATCCTTTATGAACAACCCCTTTAAACAGCAGAGCATGACTTACATATGCACTATAAAATATAAAAACCAAAATATTAGGAAATAAACCCGCCAAATGTAGCGAAGGAGGAAAAAATGTATAAAAAATCTACAAATGTGACTCTACTGTGTGAAAAATTATTTCAAATGGGCGTCGTTGTTTTCTCACTAGTTATAGTGTTTAAATTTTAAAATGATTTAATAAACTCCCCAAATGTGAAAACATAGCAAAAAAGAAAAATGGATCGCAATCCTTACTAAACTTGATCTAATCTTTTCCCGCATTTTTTTATAGAAAAGAACAGAGGTTCTTTGTAACTTTTTTAACAAACTTTTTTTATGATCAAAAAGTATTTGCCCACTTGCCACTTCACGGGAACCCCTTTAAATGGGTCCCTCGCTAATAAGGGGGAACACTGCACGGCGCCACCCCCGACAAAAAACCACACGAGAGGGGCACAACCCCGTGGGGCCCCAAAAGCACCACTGCTGCCAGACCTAGCCCCCTGGCTCTGGGGTGCACCACCACACCAGCACACAACAAAGGCCCCCCTACGCACGGCCACCAAAAAAAGGAAAGGTTGACACAGCTTACCCCCGGGGTCCCTTTTAAGTAACGAAAGGACAGGGGATTAACCCTTTTTTCAGCCAGGGGCAAAGGGCAGGGAGCAGTGGTGCGTTTGCCATGGGTTTTTGCCCCTCATTGGGGTGGTTTTTTTCTGCGTGGGGTCTGCCATGCAGTGTTTTTCCCCCCCTTTAGAGTAGGACCATTTTATAAGTTGCCATGAAGTGGAAAGTGGGGCCAAATGTTTTTTATCATAAAGTAACAAGAACCTCCTGTT
>JAODAL010016050.1:0-81904 GCA_025379985.1 Phyllomedusa bahiana
TGGGGTCTTGGTTTTGTAGGAGGGTTTTAGAACAACCCTTGCTGGAAGTTTTTGCCATGTGTAGGTGTATGTTTTGGTGATGTTTAGGGGTATTGTATAGAGGTAAAAGTTCTGAAAAGTAAATTTGTTTTTGGTGTTTTTTTGTACAGTGATGCTGAGGAGTGGGGGTTTGTGGGGATGTGAAAAATTAGTGCGGAAAAAAAAGGTTTTCTGTAAAAAAAAATCCACTTTCCCCAATGAGGGGGGAAAAAACAAGGGGCCCCGGGCCCCCGGGGTTTTAGGCCATAGAAAACCCTGCTAGAACTGCTCCTATGTACAAGTTAATTTTAAATATGCCTTATGTACAAGAATTTAATCTATAATCTGCCCTTATGTACAAAAATAATACTATTACTGCCCCCTATGTACGAATATAACTACTAATACTTCCCCTATTTTCAGGAATATAATCTTTTGGGCCCCCCCATGTGCAAGAATATAACTCTATTCTGCCCCTTGTACAGAATAAAATATTTTAAAAACTGTCCTTGTACAAAAATTTTAAATTTTTAAATACTCTCCCTATGTACAAGAATTTAATATATAATATTTCCCCCTAATTACAGGACTTATCTTATAATGTCCCCCATGTCCCAGATTAACTAAATAATAGTCCCTTGTAAAAGAAATAATTTTTTAATATGCCCCTATGTACAAAAAATTAAAACTAGAAATGCCCTCCTTGTACAAGAATATAATACTATAATACTCCCCCTCTTGTAAGAAAAAACTTTAAAATCCTCTTGTAAAGAATTAATACTATAATACCGCCACTAGTAAAAGAATATAATATATTATCCCCCCTATGTACAAGAATAAAAACTACTATAATATCCCTTTTTTAAAGAATTAACTCAAAATTTCCCCCTATTTAAGGAAATAACTATATAATGTTGCCCTGTGAAGAATATAAATTATAATATGCCCCCTATGTCAGAATATAACTATTTATTTACTGCTTCCTAGTACAAAAATATAAACTACTAAAACTGCCCCCTTTCAAGAATATAACTACTATAATTACTCCCCTATGTACAAGAATTAAAATTTTATAATACTGCCTTAGTACAAGAATTAACTACTATTTTCTGTCCTATTACAAGAATTAATATAAAATCTGTCCCCTTTATAAAAATTAACTATAAAAAGGTGCCCCTTGTAAAATAAAAAAAAATACTTAATACTGCCCTTATGTCAAAAATATAACTGCATAATTTTACTAGCTATGTCAAGAATAGAACTATTCATTCCCTCCTTGAAATATAGTAACCGGTACTGCAAATAAAAAAATTAAAGCGGGGGGAAAAGCGCACTTGGGGTAAACCTTTTAAAGATGAAAAATACAGAAACTTACCGCTCACCTTTTGAAGTTGTGAAAGATGGCACAACTATATAATCGGATAATTAATAACGATCCCCGGGGATCGTGTCGAGTCGCCGCCAACCAGCCCTAGCTGGGAAAAAACCCCCAGCAAAAATTTTGGGTGGTCTCGGAGTAAAAAATAGAACAAAAAAAAAACCCTTTTCAAACTTATTATGGTAAGAGCAGGGAGAACTGGTTGGACAGCGCGCAGATATTAAAAAGGGGACAAGACTAGGCAGTGCCAATTTAAAGGTTTTTTTTTTGCCCCAAAGAACAAAAAAATAAATAAAACAAGACGCTTTTCGCGAGGTTTTCCCCTCGCTTCCTCAGTTGTATGTGTTAAAAGTGTCCACTTGTTTATTATAAGTTTAAACGTCCTGATCCCGTATAAAAAAAAAAAAAAAAATGCAAAAAGATTGCCCAAACCAAAAAAAAAAAAAAGGTGATAATAAGATATAAGTTAAATTATCAATAAAAAGCAAAAGAATTAATATGTCGTTAAAATGAAATCAATAAAAATGTATAAAAGAGATAAAAAATGTATATATAATGGTAAAATTATGTCCAATTTAAAATCCAAGGGGGCGTGTGGGTCAGTTAGTAAATATAGGTTAATAAACAACAGATGCAACAATTTTTTATAAAATAAAATGTTAGGACCCGTTAAAAATTTCCTAAAACGGGTTTTAGGGGGGTATGGTATGTGTTGGAGATTTTAACAAATAGAGCCCCTAATACAGAGAGTTGGTTAGCTGGGGAAATTGAAAATTTTAAAATTCGTGGAGAGGGAAAGACAGAATTTTTAAAGTTATAAAATCTGTATCTCGTTTTTAGGGTGGGGGGGTTTAGGGTTTTAATTAATATCCAAAATGTTTCTTTTTGATACTTTTTTTATCCCTGGTGTACATTTTCGGAATATGTAAAGGTTGTACGAAAAATTTTGGGTTTACACCCTTTTCTCCCGCTAGATAGTTCATTTTAGTTCTCCCTATATATTGGATGCCCCAAAAGCAAGTTATCAAAAATTTAATACGAATACCACAAGTTATTTGTCCTTTTTACAGTAAATTTTTCTTTGGTCTTTAAAAAGAAAAAGTGTTTTGCCTCACAATTATTTCACAGATTTACAATCTTGAGCCAATTTAGAATTCCCCACTCCATTTTATTTTTAATATTTGGGGGGGTGTTCCTTGGGCATCCAAATTTTTTTGTTTTTTTTGAGGGGGTATAAGTTTTTTTTATTTTTGGCCCCTCTATAAATCGTGGGGGTTTTTCGGAGTTTAGTTTAAGGTGGTATCAAATTTTAGAACTCCCCCAAAGTTTTTGTTTTTTTTTTTTGGATTTCCCTGTGTTGAGAGTTAAAGTTGTAAAAAAACTCACTTTATTTTTCATTTTGTGAAACCTTGTTTTGGTTTGCGATTTTTTATCAAATTTGTTGATTTGGGAATAGATATTGTTCCCGACAGGAAAAAAGGTTTTCCTGTAAAAAAAAAATCACAGTTCACAATGAGGCGGGAAAAAAAACAAAGGGCCCCCAGCCCGGAGTTTTAGGCCCTAGCAACGCCCCCGCTGAATTGCTCCCTTTTACAAGAATTAAAACTAAAAACTGCCCCCTTATGTACAAGAAAAAATTTTATAATACTGCCACCTTGTACAGATATAATTCTTAAAACTCCCCCTTTGTACAAAATTTTTAACTATATAATATGCCCCTTTTGTAAAGTATATAAAATACTAAATCTTCCTTATGTACAAGAATTTAACTACTATAATACTGCCCCCTATGTACAAGAATATAACTACTATAATACTTCTCCTATGTACAAGAATATAACTACTATAATGCGGCCCCCTATGTACAAGAATATAACTACTATAATACTGCCTCCTATGTACAAGAGTATAACTACTCTAATACTGCCCTCTATGTACAAGAATATAACGACTATAATACTGCTCCTATGTACAGGAATATAACTACTATAATACTGCCGCTATGTACAAGAATATAACTACTATAATAGTGCCCTTATGTACAAGAATATAACTACTATAATACTGCCCCCTATGTACAAGAATATAACTACTATAATACTGCCCCCTATGTACAAGAATATAACTACTATAATACTACCCCCTATGTACAAGAATATCACTACTATAATACATAGACACCTTTAGTTATTGAGCTACATGGAGAAGATTTTGCATTTTTTCTGTATGTTGAGTTTACTACTAAAATACCCTGTAAAATACAGTTATATAAAAGTGGTTTTAGGAAAATTAGAAGGTGAGTCCTACTGGAGACCGTACATGATATGAAAAATGACAATTATGTACATCACTGTGGAAGATGTTGGCACTATATAGAGTACATGTATACATGATCTTTGCAACTGCCTCAAACAACTCTCAGGACTATCAGCTGACCATGTGGCACATGTGAGCTCGATTAATGGGAACAGTTAATTGCTATCCTTCTATAAAGCTAATCTCCACTTGGCAGCTGGTGCTGACTATACTGATAGCTGAGAGCTTGTGTCTTGTGAGCTCATTGCATTCTGTATCCATCATTCTGACTTGTTTCGGTTAGTTTTCTGAGTCCAGTTATTTAGAGACACATCGCAGAAAAAACGGGACGTAAAAATTTAATTTAAATCCCAGAGGGATAGAGCCTATCCTCAAAAAGAGGAAGGTATGACATGGTGTAGGCCCACTCACAGTTTATGCAGATTATGTAAGTTTCCACCCTTGTGTGTAAGAAAGCTACACACCCCTGGCACAGGTGGACAGATAATCCACTCAGCGGATTAAAGACTTGTGCCCCATTGCTTATACCTGAGCCCCCATACTGGAGACTGTACTCAGTGCTGCTGTCCCTATAGATGACCGAGTGGTCGTGTCTGCTCAGAAGCTCTTCCAGGCTGGCTTCATCTCCAGTGACTATGATATTCCAGCCATTGAGCTGCTGTCCCTATAGGTGACCGAGTGGTGGTGTCTGCTCAGCAACTCTTCCAGGCCGGCTTCATCTTCTATGACTATGATATTCCACCCATTGAGCTGCTGTCCCTATAGGTGACCGAGTGGTGGTGTCTGCTCAGCAGCTCTTCCAGGCCGGCTTCATCTCCAGTGACTATGATATTCCACCCATTGGGCTCACAGTCTATCAGTCATCGTGTTTTTTTCTTGCACGCCAGCTTTTTGGGCTGAAATCATGTTCAATATTCCAATTGCGCTTCCTTATTCCTCCTCCTCCTCACCCTTCTCCATTCTGCTTTTCCTCTGATAGATGTGAACGTTTAAGGCAAAGATGACGGGGAAGTCTATGTAGCTTGAGTCATCCCTGCTACATTCATTTTCATGCCAATCAGTGAAAAAATTAATTGGTTTAATCACATTACATGTGTGGGGTAAATTGGATCCACGTTGCGTTCGGCTGAATTTTGTTCCAGGCTATATTCCTCATTGAGCGCGGCTCCTTAATATCCAGGTTCCTGTGTATGTAATTAAAGGGTTTTATTAGCCTGATCTATCATTATACTCAATGGCCCTTTGCTATTTTAAATGACCCACTTAACAAGTACGATCCAACCATCACTAAGGACAATTATGGGATTCTTCATTTTTTTAGGCTCCGGGTTTGCCACAAACACAATTCTAATTATTTTCCCATTGGACAAGTTTCATTTCCCATGTGTATGAATTAAGGAGATGTCAACTATTCCGACAACCAGCAATCATCTCCGCATGCTTTGCTTTTAGAATGATGTCCCCTAGGGGGGCTGACACTGTATGCGCCCAGTGTAGATTCAATTTGGAAGACAATTATACTTACCCATATTGTGCACACTAAAATTTATCGGCAAGGGTTTCCCCAATTTGGATAATCCCTTTTTTGTAACATGGTCTCCTGACAATAAGCTGATCCAAGGGAGACCTCCAGTGATTAGTTATAATCTATGGCAGTAAGAACTCAATCTCCCCACAGCACCACCGCAGGAAAAAATAAGTATTACGTGGTGGGGGGTCCATGAAGGTTCACAGAAAAAATTGGACACTATTTACTTAAAGGGAATGTATCATCAAAAATAACTTATTTTTTCATTCAGGTTTTTTTGTTAAACAAATTTTTTAAGAATTTTTGGTTATTTTTTATTTTATTTTCCATAACACTTTCAATATTTTTTAATAATTCCTAAGTCCTGCAGTTTTCCCTTTGGCCACTAAGCCTAATAATAGTCTGACACTTCCTGTTCTGCAGAGGAAGATTCTCAGTTGTATGCTCATTATTAGCACAAAGAGGGTCAAACTGAAAGGAGACACCAGTGTGAATAGATAACACAGGATCCACCAGTCACAAGAGATGTCACAGTTCACACTTTCACCTCCCTGCACAGTGACTCCTTCCCAGGTCACAGAGTATGCCTAGAAAACTCTCCTATAGAAGTCAACGGGACTGAGTCAGTCTTAAGGCTCCTATGTGCATGAAGCTGCTGTAAAGCATCTCTCTGACTGCTGTTGAAGCAGTGCAAACAAGCCCTAGTGGCCAAAGGGAAAACTGCAAGACTTAAGAATTATTAAAAAATATTGAAAGTGATATGAAAATTTAAAAAAAAAACAACCAAAAATTCTTTAAAAATTTGTTTAACTTAAAAACAGGACTTAAACAAGGAGTCATTTTTTGATGACACATTCCCTTTAACATCACAGGTGTATGGAAATTCTCCCTGCTCGATAGCAGGACAAGCCTCCATTACTTGTAGGAGGCAACAAAAGTCCCAGTGCTACATGGGAGAAGCCGCACAGGTGGCAGGTCAGGTACTGATGAACAATTGCTCATCCATCGACTATCTGTGATGGGAGTATTTGCTTAGTAAAAAACTGCACATTGGATAAGAACCAGTTCACACCAGTATGCAGAAAATCCACAGCACCATACAAGGGAAATTGCTCAAGTGCAAAAAAAATCTGATAAACAACCACTCACATACCAACTATCCATGAGGAGGGTGATTGCTAGTATCACAATGGCACAGAGATATGGCTTCTATAGGGGCCAGTAAAAAGGGGCATTGTAAAAAGGTGCACATTGGATAAGAACCAGTTCACATCGGTATGCAGAGAAGCCAAAGCACCATACAAGGGAGATTGCTCAAGTGCAAAAATTCCGATAAACAACCACTCACATGCTGACTATCCATGAGGGGGGTGATTGCTTAGTAAAATCTGCACATTGGATAAGAAGCAGTTCACACTAGGATGAAGACGATATGCAGTACCTTACAGGGAAGATTGCTCAAGTGCAAAAATACTTATAAACAACAACTCACACACC
This sequence comes from Phyllomedusa bahiana, assembly GCA_025379985.1. Classification (NCBI taxonomy): domain Eukaryota; kingdom Metazoa; phylum Chordata; class Amphibia; order Anura; family Hylidae; genus Phyllomedusa; species Phyllomedusa bahiana. The sequence continues at coordinate 6,738 of JAODAL010016050.1, forward strand.
TACTATCTACGAGGAGGTGATTGCTGGTATTACAATCACACATTAATAAGGCTTCTATATGGGCCAATTATACAGCTATCTGTGGTGCACCTGCTGGATACAACCCATTGAGGATGCCCTTAGTATTCAATTGAGCAGGTGCCCAGCATATTCCAAGTGTCCGACACAAAATACAAACAACCCCTGCTCTCCGGTATCCTAGGGCAAAACTGGTTCCTGAAAAAATATCAAACATGAGGAATTAGTTGACATTTTGACCAAAATACTCAAGTTTGCTACCCAACATCAAATGTTCTCATTCGAGTCCCTAAACTATCCTTAATAGCAAATCATTTTAAAAAATCACGGAAGAAAATGGGACATTATTTTCTTAAAATAACAAAAAAATCACTGTACTTACAGCTCAATGGCTGAGCAAAAACTCATCCCCAGTAGGAGGCAATAAAAGCCCCATTGCTACAGGGAAGAAATCACACGGGCGCAGAAACTGATGGAGAATTGCCCACAGATCTACTGCACAAATAAGACAATACTGATAAACAACCACTCACACCAACTATCCACGAAGAGGGATGATTGCGTAGTAAAAAGCTGCACATAGGATTAGAACCAGTTCACACTACTGTACAGGGTAGATTGCACAAAAGCAAAAATACTGATGAAGAGTTCACTCCAGAATGCCAAAACTATTGCACCATATAGGGGGGCTTGCTAAAGTGCAGAAATACTGATGAACAACCGCTCACACGCCTACTATCTATAAAGGGGATGATTGCTTAGTATATAACTGCACATAGAATAAGAACCAATTCACACCAGTATGCAGAAAAGCCACAAAACAACACAGGGGAGATTGCATAAATGCAAAAATAGTGATACACAAGCACTCACTCATCTACTATCCATAAAGGGTGTAATTGCTTAGTACATAACTGCACGTTGAATAAGAACCAGTTCACATCAATATGTAGAGAATCCGTAAAACAACACAGGGGAGATTGCTCAAGTGCAGAAATAGTGATGAACAACCACTCACATCCGACAATCCATGAGGGGTGATTCCTAGTATTACAATGACATGTAGATACAGCTTCTATAGGGGCCAGTTATAGGGTTACCTGTGGTGCACCTGCTGGATACAACCCATTGATGATGCCGTTACTATTCCATTGAATAGGCTGCCCAGCATATTCCAACTGCCCAACACAAATTACAGCACAAAATACCGTAACACTGCTCTCCAGTACCACAGGGAAAAAACAAATACTGAAAAAAATATCACACATGAGGTATTTGTTGATATTTTGGACAAAACACGTAATTGTCTTGTTCCTGGACCACCTTCTTCTAACAACTGATAAGAAATTCACCGAAAAAAATGGGACATAATTTACTTAAAATCACAGACACAAGACGACACACACAGCTCCATGGCTGAACCATTCCCAGTAGGGGCAATAAAAGCCCCAATGCAGTGAAAAGTTGTTCACACAACAACTACACATGAGGACTAGTAAAAAACTGCACATTAGATAAGAACCAGTTCACACCAGTATGCAGAAAAGCTCCAGCACCATACAATGGAGATTGCTCAAGTGCAAAAATTTGGACAAACAACCACCCACACATCTACTGTCCATGATTCGGTGTGAGTGATTGTTTATCACTATCTGCCCCTGTGTAGCACTGGAGCTTTTATTGCCTCCTGCTGGGAATGTGTATCTGTCCTGCCATTGTGGAGTGAGTATGGCCGGGTTTTGGGGGATTTTAACCCCTTAACGACACTGGATCCTGCTACATAGGTGGCAGGTGCCGGCTGCTAATTGCTGTGTAACCTATTAGACGGTGCGGCGGTCGCAGCTATGGCGCCTAAATGAATGAGAAATTGTGCCGCGCTACTCTGTAGCCGCGGTCAGTTAAAGAACCCAGCGGCGGGAGGCTCGCCAACTCTGCCGGGGTAGAAGGGGGGACCCCCATTAGCGGGACACCCCCGCCAAAAGCGGCAGAGTTGGCATGTATGTACTAACCACTGAGCTATTGTGCTAAACTGTGCAAACTACTGAGCCATCATGCTGTACTGTAATAATCACTGAGCCACTGTGCTGCAATGTTCTTACTACTGAGTCACTGTACTACACTGTGCTAACCACTGAGCCACCATGCCACCCAGCCCAATAACTTCAAGTTGAACCTATAGGAATACAAGCTACCGGAAATCTTGCAGGAATTGTCAATGGAGGAAATGCTGAGAGATTTGCAGACTTTTCGCTATAATATTATAATACGCCGGGTGATTAACATTGAATCCCACCCGTAAATCCAAAAATCGATAAATTTAACCTAAATCAGTTCAACAATTCCCTGATTAAATAAGATTCTCAAAGACTTTGGAAACTTTTCTCTTCCATAATTGAATGTAACGTCCCGTAGAGTCGGCTGCCTCTCACCGGTGGCCGACTTCTTACGTATCTCCTTGGGTGTTCTCAGCGAGCGAAGCAGGAGGGGTTGTCATAATCCACAGACTCTAATTAGCATATTGTGGTTTGTGGAGCAGCAGAAGATTATTACTGGGGTTTATCAGCAGTCGCTGTGTTTCAGGGAAAGGGGATTAAAGGAAATGTCCAGTAGTTTATTAGATGTGTGAAAGTAAATTAATGAAGCCTGTATCTTAAAGGGAAAGTCAACTGTTAGTCCTGTCATTGAGATGTAGGAGAACCTCTGACTCTGGGTAGAGATTGGAGATTTCTCAATGGTGTTCAAGCTCTTGCTCTTTCCTAAATGCTGCAGCACCTTCATTCTGTGAATATTGGAGGGAGTGTGGAGAGCAGTGCTAACAAACTCCAATCATAACGCAGTAGAAATTAAAGAAGCATGTGAAAATAACCAGAGTTGGACTGGGGTGCCAAGGGTCCACCAGCGGAGGTGATTCCTGGGGCCTGGCGGTAGAGTTGATTCTTGGGATTCAACAGTGGAGCTGATTCTTGGGGCAAACCAGTGGAGTTGGTATTTGGAGCCCACTAGTGGTAATGATTCTTGGGGCCCACCAGTAGAGTAAATTTTTGGGCCCACCAGTGGAGTTGACTCTTGGGGCCCAACAGTGGAGTTGATTCTTGGGGCCCACCAGTGGAGCCGATTCTTGGGGTCCATGACTGGAGTTGACTCTTGGGGCTCACCAATGAAGTTGATTTTTATGGTCCACCAATGGAGTTAATTCTAATTCTTGGGGTCCACCACTGGAGTTGATTCTTGGGGTCCACCAGTGGAGTTGATTCTTGGAACCCACCAATGTAGATGATTCCTGGGACCTACCAGTAGAGGTGATTCTTGGGCCTGCCAGTGGAGATGATACTTAGGATTCACCAGTGGAGATGATTCTTGGGGTCCACCAGCGGAGTTGATTCTTGGGGCCCACCAGTGAATGATTGATTCGGGTGACCTTTTTGGGTGGAATCTGGTGTTCATCAGGGTGGTCCCCTAAGCCTTCTATGTTTTGCATTCGGAATTGATCCCTTCTTAAGGAGGCTAGATTGTGGACCATTGGCAGGGGTGAGGATGGCCTTGTGGACATTAGCACCTGCTCTGAGGGTAATAGCCTATGTCAATGATGTCACTGTCTTTGTCTACTAGGAAGAGGAGACAAAATGGGTGATGTCAGGTAGAGAGCTATTTGGAAGCCTCCAGGTCCAGAATTAACCAGAATTAAGTGTGAAAGTCTATTTTGGAGAGGGGGATTGCATCTTTGATCTTCCAGACACACTCCCTGCACCCCAGGAAACAGTGAAGATCTTAGGCATTGATTTCGGCCAGGGTGATAACCTGAAGAAAAATTGGGAGGGCAGGCTAACCAATGCTGCTCAGAAGGTGGACCGGTGGAAGGGTTGGTTGTTAACCCTTAGAGAGAGAATTAGCTTGATCAAATCTTTCCTGCTCCCATTATTCATCTATCTCGGCAGCTTGTGCCTTTTGCCCGAGTTCCTCTGGCCATAGGTTTACAGTTTTTTCTTCCAGATTTTATGCGGGAACAGAATGAACCTAATCAGGAGAGAGGTGACATACCACACAAGGAGACTAGGGGGGTTAGGTATGGTTAACCCCGTAGTGTTCTTAACGAACACCTTTATTAAGATCAATGTAGCGTGCATGTGGACTGCAGGTCCTCCTCTGTGGGTGGTCTCCTGTCAGGAATGGTCTCAGCCTTACTTTCAGGAATGGGAGTTGGGGGCTCATGTGAAGCCATGCGAGTATTTCCCGGCTTATGTTGCCCTGACGTTGAAGATCATTCACCGATGGTATCTGGAGATGGTGGAGATAAGAACTCTCACCAGGAAACTCCTGGACGAGAGGGTATTGTCGACCCATTTCCGGAGACCATTGGCCCTCAAGGATTGCCCAGGCCGGGATCTGAGGGCGTGTTACAGTTTCTGAATTCAGACAGGATCCCTTTAAAGGTTTGGAATGTGGCCTGGTGTTGTTTCCATGGAAAGCTATATGTAAGTGGTAATGTGAAGTTCAGGAATCACGATGATAGGGGTTGTCCACATGAGGAGAGCATTGGAGCATTTCCTGCTTCACTGTCCTTACAATACAGAGTTTGGATTTCTATACAAAAACTCAAAAAAGGCCATACTTACAGCTCAATGGCTGAACTAGAGAGGAGGCAACACAGGCCTTGGGAAAGATAAACAGGTGCAGGTAATTGCTGAGAAATAGCTCACACACATCTCCACTAGGGGGACAACTAGATGATAAAAAACTGCACATTGAATTGATACCTGTTCACACAAGTATGCAGAAAAGCCACAATATACTACATGGGGAGTTTGCATAGGGGTGTGGCTGCTGATATTATAATTGCATATAGACAAGATGATCCAAAAGGGGCCATTTATACAGATACATGTGGTGCACCCTGCTGGCTTACAGCCAATTACGCCATTACTATTCGATTGGGCGGCTGCCCAACACTTCTTAGGTGTCCAACACAAAATACTGACACCCTCTGCTCCCTAGTACTTTTGGGCAAAAAAAATTACATGCTGGAAAACTATAAAATATGAGGTATTAGCTGATACAGTGGCCACAGTATGCAAGCTCGCAAGCCCCGTCAAGGCTCCTCATTACTTACGATTCCCTACACTAACAATTTACAGAAAAATCACAGAAAAATGGGACATTATTTACTTAAAAACACAAAAAAGGCCGTACTTGAGACATACTAGAGACTGAACCCACTAGAAGGCAACACAGGCCCCTGTGCTACTTGCTATTTCTATACACAGAGCTTTTTGCTTTCTTTTTAAATAAGATAAGATGGAGAAAGGCTACAGACACCGAACCAGAACCTTCAAGATGGGGTAAGTTTGATTTTCATTTGGTTCATTTGATGTAAGTGTTTAAGGTGTATACAGTATTAAAAAAAAATAATAAAAAAATAGATAGGGGGTAGGATAGAGGGTGTGACTAGGGGGGAGGAGAAGGACGGAGACTGGTCCCTGTACAGAATTAGCTATGATGGGACATAGACTCTGGAAAAGAACAGTACTCTGGGACTCACTTTCTGGGAACTGGTGTGGAAAAGATAATGGGGGGGAAGTCTGTGTATATATGTAAATATATGTAAATATATGTAAATAATGGGAAAGGGTAAGAATGCATGAGAGAATGTGGAAGTATGAATACTCTGGACCAGTGAAGAGAAGCTCGATTTATAAAAGACAAAAGGGTCAGTTCTCTTTTTGTAAATACTGTAAATAATTTTATATATTATCTTATTTGAGTATTGTAATGATCCATCATAAAAGAGCTTCTCCATTCTGCTCTATGGGAGTTCCCAGTGCAGGGGAGCGCTGTGTTCTCCATTCTCCTCTATGGGAGTTCCCAGTAATGGGGAGGGCTGTGTTCTCCATTCTGTTCTATGTGAGGTCACAGTACAGTGGAGGGATCTGTTCTCCATTCTGTTCTATGGGAGTTCTCAGTATAGAGGAGCGCTGTGTTTTCCATTCTGTTCTATGGGAGTTCCCAGTACAGGGGAGCGCTGTGTTCTCTCCATTCTGTTCTATGGGAGTTCCCAGTACAGGGGAGCACTGTGTTCTCCATTCTCCTCTATGGAGTTCCCAGTACAGGGGAGTGCTATGTTCTCCATTCTCCTCTATGGAGTTCCCAGTACAGGGCAGCGCTGTGTTCTCCATTCTGTTCTATGGTAATTCCCAGTACAGGGGTGCACTGTGTTCTCCATTCTGTTCTATTGGAATTCCCAGTCCAGGGGCGCACTGTGTTCTCCCGTCTGTTCTATGGGAGGTCGCAGTAGCGGGGGGCGCTGTGGTCTCCATCGTTCTATGGGAGTTCCAAGTACAGGGGAGCACTGTGTTCTCATTCTGTTCTATGGGAGTTCCCAGTACATCGGAGCGCTGTGTCCTACATTCTCCTCTAAGGGAGTTCCCAGTACATGCGAGCGCTGTGTTCTCCAGACTCCTCTATGGGAGTTCCCAGTACAGGGGAGCTCTGTGTTCTCCATTCTATTCTATGGGAGTTCCCAGTACAAGGGAGCGCTGTGTTCTCCATTCTCCTCTAAGGGAGTTCCCAGTACAGGGGAGCGCTGTGTCCTCCATTCTGTTCTTTGGGAGTTCCCAGTACCGGGGAGCGCTGTGTTCTCCATTCTGTTCTATGGGAGTTCCCAGTACAGGGGAGCGCTGTGTTCTCCATTCTCCTCTAAGGGAGTTCCCAGTACAGGGGAGCGCTTTGTTCTCCATTCTGTTCTATGGGAGTTCCCAGTACAAGGGAGCGCTGTGTTCTCCATTCTGTTCTATGGGAGTTCCAGTACAGGGGAGCGCTGTGTTATTATTATTATTATTATTATTATTATTTTTATTGTTATTATTATTTATTTTAAAGTGCCATTGATTCCAGGGCGCTGTACATTCAAATACATACATATATCAAACAAGTACAATGACAACAGTGACTGACTTATGACTGGCACAGAGGGGAGTGAGGGCCCTGCCCGCGAGGCCTTACAATCTACAGTGGAGGAGAAGAGAGACAGAAGGTGAGGGGCAGACATGTTTTTGGGGTAGTGCAGTGGCTGCTAGGTTTTTGTAGGTTATAGGCAGTCCTGAAGAGATGGGTTTTCAGGTTGCTTTTGAACCTGGGGAAGTTGGGGGAGAGTCTGATGTGTTGGGGCAGTGAGTTCCAGAACTTCTGTTCTATGGGAGTTCCCAGTAAGAGGGGAGAAGTGTGTTCAGCCGTGCTCAGAACTCCCATAGAACAGATTGGCGAGTTGTGCGTATGCGCGACCGACTCTCCATTGTGAGCCAATAATTTTAGGGGCCCATTGCCCTAGATATGTGCGGGTTCCATAGGTGGGACTTGCACATATCAGACTTGGAAGACCTATCCTATCCCAACTTGCATAAATAATCAGAGCAATGAGAATGCTAAATAGAAACTTGTCTCCGATTGTCCTTGGATTTGCCCTTGCCGGTTGCCTTCTTCCACTTTAAGGTCGGTACTGGATTACGCGCTTGGCTGATTTACTTTCGTGACCAACATAGTAAATAAGTGTAAAATGTAAAAGGTCTCTTTATTTCCCGTCTCATGAGCAGGAAGAGGACTGCAGTTTATGCAAGAGAGGAGCGTCAGGAGATGGCAGCTCAATCAGAAGCGCACGATTGTTAGGTTAAAAATACAAAGATAACACAAAATTAGTGATGTGGAAGTGTTTATTGCGCATGAAATTGGAAGCATATTTGTGCTGCAAACCAATGACTGAGGTAAATTGCCTCACGCTGACTGTCGGTGACATTAGCAGTTTATAGCAGCATAAACGGGAACGCTGCTTATTGCCGGCTGCAAAAATTCCCGGGAAAGAGAAAATTAGCTCAGTTCATTGTACAAAAATTCTCCCAGCACTTTTCTATCTGCAATGTTAAAGGGGATAGCTGGAATATAGGGTAATAGAGGGGAGTCCACCCAGCACAGCCCAGTCCATACTGTTGTGGCTGTGCCTGGTACTACAGATCCTGTAGATACTACATAAAGCCCCATCTGCAGGTTTTTTCTTTCTGACCTGAAATCAGAATAAACCTTCCCCATTTTAAGTCAATTAGGAACCAAAATTATTCATATTTATCAAATGCAGAATAATGAGAGGGAGAATTTTTTAAGGCATTTTTATTACTTTCTGCAAAGTCAAAATTTTTCATACACTCGGATTACTCTGCCTTTAAACAATTTGGGAGTCGGGACCGCCCATATGATGTCAGGTCTTTAGAAGCTTCTGATAGGTTTATTGGCAACATCTGAGTTAATTAGAGACACAGCTGGGGATACTGCATCTAAAGAAATCAGCCAAGATATCAGGAAGAGAATTGTGGACTTGCACAAGTCTGGATCATCCTTGGTGCAATTTATAGATACCTGAAGGTGCCTCATTCATCTGTACAAACAATTATACACAAGTACAAACAAGATGAGAATGTGCAGCCATCATACCACTCAGGAAGAAGACGGGTTCTGTGTCTCAGAGATGAATGTGCTTTGGTCCGTCATGTGTATATCAACCCAAGAACAAAAGCAGAAGACCTTATGAAGATGCCGGCAGAAGCTGGAAAGATTGTGTGATTTTCCAGAGTGAAACAAGTACTGTATCAACATGGGCTTAAAGGCCGCTCTGCCAGGAATAAACCATTACGCCAAAAGAAACATAGAAAATACAGATTAATGTTTGCAAATGCACAGGAACAAAGACCTACATTTTTGGAGACATGCCCTGAGGTCTGACGACATTAAATTTGAACTGTTTGGCAATAATGACCATTGTTACGTTTGGAGGAAAAAGGGAGAAGTTTGGAAGCCTAAGAACACCATCCCAACTATGAAACACGGGGGTTGCAGCATCATGTTGTGGGGTTGTTTTGCTGCAGGAGGGACTGGTGCACTTCACAAAATAGATGCATCATGAGGAAAGAAGATTATGTAGCAATACTGAAGCAACATCTCAAAACATTGGCCAGGAAAGTAAAACTTGGGCAGAAATGGATCTTCCAAATGGACAATGACTCGAAGCTACTGCCAAACTGGTTACAAAGTGGCTTAAGGAGAACCAAGTCAATGTTTTGGAGCGGCCATCACAAAGCCCTGATCTCAATCCTATTGGAAATGTATGGGCAAAGCTGAAAATGCTGGAGCGAGCAAGGCGACCTCCAAACATGGCTCAGTTACACCAGTTCTGTCCAGAGGAAGGGGCCAAAACTCCTACCAACTATTGTGAAAAGCTTGTGGAAGTATCCAAAACGTTTGACCCAAGTCCTACAGTTTAAGGGCAAAGCTCCCAAATACTAATGAAATGGAGGAAACTTCTGACTTTGCAGAAAGTAATAAAAATGCCTTAAATATTCTCCCTCTCATTATTCTGGCATTTGGCAAATATACCGTATATACTCGAGTATAAGTTGACCTGAATATAAGCCGAGGCACCTAATTTTACCACAAAAACTGGAAAAACGTATTGTCTCGAGTATAAGCCTAGGGTGGGAAATGCAGCGGCTACTAGTAAATTTCAAAAATAAAAATGGATACCAATAAAATTGCATAGGCAAGTATAGGCAGGTATATGTCTCCTATAGGCAGGTATAGGCTGGTATATATCCCCATAGGCAGGTATAGGCAGGTATATGTCCCCCATAGGCAGGTATAGGCAGGTATATGTCCCCCATAGGCAGGTATAGGCAGGTATATGTCCCCCATAAGCAGGTAGAGGCAGGTATAGTCAGAGTTTAAAAAAAAAAAAAATACAAATACCCCATTCACCTGCTGCCAAGGCCTAATCCATTGGTACAGGAGACTTCCAAGTCCCCTGCGGAGCAGGAGTAGTCGTCTCTAGGTCACAATAGTTTCTTCAGTGAGCAATTCAGGAGGTTGCATACAGCTGAACGATCCCCGGGCCATAGCAGTGCAGGTATAGTCAGAGTTTAAAAAAAAAAAAAATACAAATACTCACCTTTCTCCCCTGCTGCTCCAAGGCACTAAATCCTCTGGTACAGGAGACTTCCAGAGTCCTCTGCGGAGCAGGGAGTGCTCGCTCTCTGCTCCACAATAGTTTCTTCAGCTGTATGCAATCTCAGGAGTTGCATACAGCTGAAGCGATCCCCGGGCCATAGCAGTGCCCGGACGCTGATGGGTTATACTTGAGTATATACGGTAACTAATTCTGTTAATCCTAATTGACCTAAAATGGGGAAGGTTTATTCCGATTTCATGTCAGAGAGTGAGAAAAACCTGCAGATGGGGCTTTATATAGAGGGAGGCAAACTGTTGGTTTCAATTGTATATATCAGTTGCCATAATGCGCACACACCCCGCTGCTCTGTCTATAGGGGCGTAACTAAAGACTCATGGGCCCGGTTGTAAAACTGCAGCTTGGAGCCCCCTACTCCCAGACTATGGCTGTGAACCACTACTTTACAACAACAGGTTCCTTACTTGGCGTGACGGATGTCTGCAGTGCGGCGCATTGCAGGAAATTATTTCTACTTAAATGGATTTTCTAACAGAAGAAAATTCATTTCAAAAGGGGCCAAAGAAAACCAAGTTATACAGCCAAAGAGTCTGTTCCCTCACACCCCCCACCACCCAAAAAAACAGGATTGAGCAGGAAATAAATGCAATTGTGTCTTTGTTTTTCTTTTGTTTAACTTTTGTTGGAGTTTACACTGAACAGTTTAGTTGACATTGATCTGTATTCTTCCAGTCAGTAAGTGTGTAAGGGCTAAAAAATACCATCACAGGATCACCGAATGTCACCACTATGTACTGACCAAACCAGTATATCAAGACCAATGTCACAGATAACAATAATATACAAAGACCAAATAATACCGCAACATCAAGACCATATATCACCACAATAAAGATACTCAATAAAACCACCATATAGTTACTGAATATAAACGGTTACACTAAGACCACTATTACCTCAATACAGTAACCACATAGTGGTAGGAAGAGTGTACACAGGCTCTGCAGACTATATTTTACCTCCAAACAGTGACCATATAGTGGTAGTTACCAGTGTACACAGGCTCTGCAGACTGTATATTACCTCCATACAGTGACCATATAGTGGTAGATATCAGTGTTCACAGGCTCTGCAGACTGTATATTACCTCTATACAGTGACCATATAGTGGTAGACATCAGTGTTCACAGGCTCTGCAGACTGTATATTACCTCCATACAGTGACCATATAGTGTTAGACAGCAGTGTACACAGGCTCTGCAGACTGTATATTACCTCCATACAGTGACCATATAGTGGTAGACACCAGTGTACACAGGCTCTGCAGAATGTATATTACCTCCATACAGTGACCATATAGTGGTAGACACCAGTGTTCACAGGCTCTGCAGACTGTATATTACCTCCATAATAGTGTTGAGCGATTATTATCGACAAAGTTGAAATCGGCACGGTTTTTATGTTGATCGGAATTTTCTGATCACGTGATAATTTAGGTGAGAATCTGCACAGAATCTATTAATATCGCGCCATTTTCAGCACTTCCTGTCATTTTGGCGGCCAGCAAATCAGCTTAGAGAATAGAGCAGGGTGAGCGACGTCATGACTGGGATGTGTATGGTTGCGATTGGCTGGAAAAATCACATGACCTCGTTTTACATAGAACAGCGTTTCCTGTTCAGCCTCAGTGTGTGTCTGTGTATCATAAGAACAGGACATGTACTAGGTCTCTCTCAATACAGCTCAGCGACACAGTTCTCTTTGTTCACACAGACAACTATGTTCTTAGCTGTGAACATTAGAACATAGGCAGATTAGAGAATTTCAGTTATTAGTTACTTAGGCTGACTTAGGGCGAACACAGGCAGGCTTTTGAAAGGAGAGTGGATATTGTGCAGCCCAGACTCTGCTTTGACCCTGTATTGAAATGGCTTTTTATTAACACTTTTGGGCCAGTTTTTGCTGAAATATTAGCTTGAATTTTGTGCAGCCTGTACTTATATTAGGATACAGATCTTTTCTAGTCATTAACCCAGGTGTATTTCATAGGTGCAAAAAACACCTATTATTATCTGTACACGATTTAATTAGGTTTTTTTTCCACTTTGGCGCAGCTCAGTTTTGTTCAAAGACCCACTTTGTACGTACAATAGGATACAGAACTTTTCTAGTCACCGCAGGTGTATTTCATAGGTGCAAAAACCACGTTTTATTATCCGTACACAATTTAATTAGGTTTTTTTTTCACTTTGGCGCAGCTCAGTTTTGTTCAAAGACCCACTTTGTACGTACAATAGGATACAGAACTTTTCTAGTCACCGCAGGTGTATTTCATAGGTGCAAAAACCACGTTTTATTATCTGTACACAATTTAATTAGGTTTTTTTTCACTTTGGCGCAGCTCAGTTTTGTTCAAAGACCCACTTTGTACGTACAATAGGATACAGAACTTTTCTAGTCACCGCAGGTGTATTTCATAGGTGCAAAAACCACATTTTATTATCCGTACACAATTTAATTAGGTTTTTTTTTCACTTTGGCGCAGCTCAGTTTTGTTCAAAGACCCACTTTGTACATGCAATAGGATATAGAACATTTCTAGTCACCGCAGGTGTATTTCATAGGTGCAAAAACCACGTTTTATTATCCGTACACAATTTAATTAGGTTTTTTTTTCACTTTGGCGCAGCTCAGTTTTGTTCAAAGACCCACTTTGTACGTACAATAGGATACAGAACTTTTCTAGTCACCGCAGGTGTATTTCATAGGTGCAAAAACCACGTTTTATTATCCGTACACAATTTAATTAGGTTTTTTTTCACTTTGGCGCAGCTCAGTTTTGTTCAAAGACCCACTTTGTACGTACAATAGGATACAGAACTTTTCTAGTCATCACAGGTGTATTTCATAGGTGCAAAAACCACGTTTTATTATCCGTACACAATTTAATTAGGTTTTTTTTTCACTTTGGCGCAGCTCAGTTTTGTTCAAAGACCCACTTTGTACGTCAGCGACGTGACAGCAGTAGAGTGCCAAGTAGCTGTAGCGGCAGCAGCAGCAGCAGGCAATGTGGCATAAGCCTAATGGCTGACCTCTGGCAGGGCCGCCATCAGAAATTTTGGGGCCCCATACAGCTGGAGCATCTGGGCCCCCCCCCCTCTGCTCCTCCCTCTCCCACCCCGGCCGTCCCGACAGAGCCCCACCCATCCCACAACCATCGCCACACCAGAAAAATAAAAAAACATTTTTGGGGTCACAAGAAAAAAAAATGCAATTGTGCCATTGTTTTTGGATTTAGTTCTTGCTGGATTATACAAGGTCCAGCAAATACCTCCACATGTCACCACTATAATGTTACTAGCAAAGCCAGTATACCCAGACCAATATTGCCAAGCAACAATATATAAATTCTAAATAATACCGCCACCTATCACTACCATATACTGACTAGCACCACCATAACATTATTGACTAAACCAGTATACCAAGACCAATATCACAAAACAACAACAATATACAAGCACCTAATAATACCACCACATCATCACCACATATCTCCAACATAACAATACTGAATAATACCGCCATACTGTTAGTGATTATAAACCATCACACCAAAACCAATATTTCCTCCATACAGTGGCCCTGTAGTGATAGATACCAGTGTACACATGTGCTCTGCAAATAGTTTACTTACATTTAGGGCCTCACAGGTGGCGTCTTGTCTGAGGAGTCGTTCACTTTCCCTTTTCTTCTCTATTCGGTCCAGACCTCCATGATGACTTCCTCCGTCCACCACTCGTCCCTGTAGAATTTACAACACAAACACCTGAGACTCCTCACTTTTTTTATCATTTTCCCAACTGAGTGCCCCTCCCCCCATGTACAAACTCCCCATTTATAATGGCCCAAATGGTAAGAATTACCCCCTGGTAATTATGGGGCGCCCCCAGTTGGTATGTAGGTACAACGGGGCCCCCGGGCGGTAGCTAGGCATCCACCGGGCAGTAGCTAGTTAGCTTGGGGAGACGTAGGTAGCTTCGGGCCCCCGGGCGGTAGTTTAGGCCACCCCTGTAGGTAGAATAGGGCCCTCTGTAGATTAGGGTCCCCTTGTAGGCAGAATAGTCCCCCCACTGTAGATTAGGGCCCCCTTGTAGGCAGAATAGTCCCCCCCCCTGTAGATTAGGACCCCCTTATAGGCAGAATAGTCCCCCCCTGTAGATTAAGGCCCCCCTGTAGGCAGAATAGTCCCCCCCTGTAGATTAAGTCCCCCCTGTAGGCAGAATAGTCCCCCCCTGTAGATTAGGGCCCCCCCTGTAGGCAGAATAGTCCCCCCCTGTAGATTAGGCCCCCCTGTAGGCAGAATAGTCCCCCCAAGTCTTTGGGGCACCCTGTAGGCATAGTTCCCCCCCCCCAGTATTAGGGCCCCCTGTAGGCAAAATTTCCGATCCCCTCCAGTATTAGGGCCCCCTGTAGGCATAGTTCCCCCCACCCAGTATTAAGGCCCCCTGTAGGCATAGTTCCCCCCCAGTATTAAGGCCCCCCCCCCTCCCCCCGTACACTTGCCGCCGGCTTTTCAGGTTGGAAAAAAAAAAAAAAGCACGAGGTGAAATAAGCGGGCCTGCTTGAAGCGGGCCCCTTATTTCCCCTGGGCCCGGTACAGGTGTACGGGTTGTACCCCCTGTACGGCGGGCCTGACCTCTGGCAATCTTTATTTACCACCTCACCAACGCATGCAATGCAGGGCACACATCTAACACACAGAGACCAGCTTAAGATCATGGTGCACGACTATCTGCGTCTCAACACCGATGTTTTTGGATGTGTTCCGGACCCAATAGACTTCTGGGTATCCAAAATGGATGAATGGCCCGAGCTGGCTCGTCACGCCATAGAGGTGTTGTCCTGCCCAGCAGCCAGTGTCATATCTGAGCGGACCTTCAGCACAGCTGGAGGAGTCATTACAGACAAACGCATCCGGCTTTCCACAGATAATGTGGATCGTTTGACTTTCATCAAGATGAATCAGGCATGGATCTCTGATGATGTTGTGGCCCCAATTGCTGAGGTCACCGATTAGTTGCCGGTCTACTTCACATTCCTCTTCAAACAGAAATGGTCCTCTTGAAAAAAAAAATTTAAATGTTCATTTCTTACTGCAATTTTTATTCTCAGTTCCTAAAAGATCATTTTGCTGGTTTTGCTGTGAGGAGACTGTAAAAGACACCAAGGTTTATTGACAAAACCGTATTCCATTTACTCACTTTATCTTTAGAATTTTTCGCATTGTTAATGGTTTTGAGGTCATGTTGCTGTGAGATACAGCAATAAATATGGTCCTTTGGAAAAGAAATGTGGCTTCAAAGAGTCATATCTCCCACACAATTTTTAATAGTGGCTGAGAAGTCAAATTTATAATTTTTTGGGGGTTATGTTGCTGTGAGATACAGCTATAATCATGGTCCTTTGGAACAGAAATGTGGCTTCTAAGTGGCATTTCTCCATCACAATTTTTAATAGTGGCTGAGAAGTCATATTTATAATTTTTGGGTCATGCTGCTTTGAAATACAGCAATACTACAGGTCCTGTTGTAAAAAATGTGGTTTCTAACAGACATTTGTTCTTCACAATTGTCAAAAGTGGCTCAAGGGTCATGTTTTGAATTTTTGGGGGCATTTTGCTGTGAAATGCAGCTAGACTACAGGTCCTATTCTAAAAAATTTGGTTTCTAACAGACATTTGTTCTTCACAATTGTCAAAAGTGGCTCAAGGGTGATGGTGCTGTCAAAAACAGGAATAGGTAGGACACTGTTAATGGACACATATTGCAAAATGACTTGTTTTTGCAAGATCTTTAAAATAGCTAGCAATCCCTGTAGTGAGACAACCCATTTAATACAATTAAAAAAAAGAGAAACAAAGACGTGGTGGGATTCCATCCTATTTTAAAAATGTGTTTTCTAGAATTAAACTACTAAAAAACTTGCATGTACAAAATAGCTGATACAAATATTCCTCTGAATTGTACAAGGGAGGTACAGAAAGACTTGAACAGATGTAGGTTACCCAGGACAGGTATAGTCAATGTCCAGTTCAACTAAAATGGTGGTTCAAAAACTCCTTTTTCCGGCACTTTTTAATTTGTGGGTCATGCAGGTTTAAGGGTCATGCTGTGGTACAAGACAGGGATAGTGAATGGTCTGTGATTTTTTTTTTCTGTGGCTTTTATAACCTAAGTGCATTGCCTAAGATGTAGCACGTATCCATTTGATGTTGGCAGGTAGATAGGGCCAATTATAGTATGTAGGCAGGTAGATAGGGCCAATTATAGTATGTAGGCAGGTAGATAGGGCCAATTATAGAATGTAGGTAGATAGAGCCACTTATAGTATGTAGGTAGATAGATAGGGCCAATTATAGTATGTAGGTAGATAGATAGGGCCAATTATAGTATGTAGGCAGGTAGATAGGGCCAATTATAGTATGTAGGCAGGTAGATAGGGCCAATTATAGTATGTAGGCAGGTAGATAGGGCCAATTATAGTATGTAGGTAGATAGATAGGGCCAATTATAGTATGTAGGCAGGTAGATAGGGCCACTTTCTGCTCCGCTAAGACCCTGCAGTCACTGCCATTGAACGCTCGGGAGAGAAGGTCTGGTCGTTCTGAGGCAGAAGCTTCGGGCCCCCTGGTGTGGCGGACCCCGTGACAGTCACTATGGCTGCTACGACAGTTGTTACACCCCTGATAAAAATCATACTTACCTCCCGTTCACTCCCCACTACTGGCTGTAGCACTGAATAGTCATTGATCATGTGAAAGGTGCAGTTACTTACAGACAGCAGTGGTCACCTGCACAATGAACAATTCCCTGCTCCTTCCAGGAAGCATGGACGGCAGCTGGAGCTGAACGGGAGCGTCCAGGAGGTGAGTGGGATTGTTATATTCTTTATCATACCCTGACCGACCAACTTGCCTGCTTAACTCCCAGAACACCCCTCTAAATACAAAATCACCTGCATGAAAAATGCAACATAGAAACCAGTGGTAGAGTCAGAGATGGGGTTAGAGTTAGAGATAGGGTCAGGGATGGGATTAGAGTTAAAGTTTAGACATAGGGGTTAGTGAGACGGGTTAATTTCTTTTTTAATGGGGGGGGGGGAATAGTTGGGGGGGATTAGGGATATAGGTTTAGGGTTGGTTTGTGTTAGGGTAGGCTGGGGTAGAGTTAAGGATTCGGTGTGTTAGAGTGGATGAGGTTAGGTCAATGATGGATAGGATAGGGTTAGGATGGGTTAGGGATGGATAGGGTTAGGGATGGTGGTGAATAGGGTTAGGGGTGGGAGATAGGGTTAGGGATGGGTTAGGGATGGAAGGGTTAGGGTGGGTTTTGGGTAGTTGATGGGTAGTATGAGATGGGTTAGGGATGGGTAGGATTAGGGGGGATGGGGAATAGCAGATTAGGGTTAGTGATGGAGTTTTGGGTTCGTGGTTAGTGATGAGTTGGATGGGTAGATGGATAGGTTAGGATGGTGATGAATAGGTTAGGGATGGGTTAGTCAGGGTTATGGAATGGGTTTTTAGTGATGCAGTAGTATGTAGGTGGTTAGGGATGGGGTTAGTGATGCAGATAGGGTTAGGGATGGGTTTAGTGATGCAGATAGGGTTAGGGATGGGGTTAGTGATGGGGGTAGGGTTAGGGATAATAATAAAAATAATAATCTTTATTTCTATAGCGCCAACATATTCCGCAGCACTTTACAAATTCAAGGGTAAACATACAGTCATTACACATTAAAAGTACTTACAAATGAGAACACAAGGTTGAGGGCCCTGCTCGTGAGAGCTTACAATCTATTCGGGTGTATGGGTGAAACATACGGTAAGAAGTGCCAAGTTTACAATGGTCCGGCCATGTTTTCATAAATAGGGGTGGTTTACATAAAAAATTGATGAACCTGCCACCCAGACTGTACATCTATATACAGATAAGTGCCTGTGAGTGCCCAAGTGTAGGGAGTGACAGATGTGTGTGATAGCAGTTAGGGATCTTGGTGGGCCAGACCGAGAAGATGTATTTTCAGGGCCCTCTTAAAACTGTGAGGGTTGTGAATGTGCCTGATCGCCCGCGGTAGCATATTCCAGAGAATTGGTGCCGCACGTGTGAAATCTTGTAGGCGGGCATGGGAGGTTCGGATGATTGAGGAATGTAGTCTGATATCATCAGCAGAGCGGAGAGCACGGGTAGGGCGGTAGACAGAGACTAGGGAGGAGATGTAGGGAGGAGCAGCGCTGTGGAGAGCTTTATGGGTTAGGGATGGGGGTAGGATTAGAGATGGGGTCAGGGTAGGGATGGGGTTAGTGATGGGGTAGGGTTAGGGATGGGGTTAGGATGGGGTCAAGGGTGGGGACAGGGTAAGGAGTAGTGCTGGGGTTAGGGATAGAGTTAGGAGTGGGGTTAGGGTTAGAGATGGGCATAGAGTTAGAAAAAAAAATCAGGTTTGTGACGTCCCAAAACCAGATTTTATTCACAAGTTTGGTCAAACCAGTGTGGAACTGAATTAGAAATTATTCAAACAACACTTCTCTGGATTTCCCATATTGTCCAGTGTCACATACAGACACAGTGCAGGTCTCCATCGCACATTTGTTGCTCTTTGCTTTGCATTGGAGAAACCTTCCCCATATTTTTTTCCCCAAAAAATGTAACAATCTTCTCATCCATGAAGCTGACGACACATTTGTCTGTTACCAAGAAATGTACAAGTAAGTGAAAAGCAGCCCCATAGTGACTGGATGCTGCCGGCGCTCTAATTGAGCAGGATAATTGCCCCTCGCAGCTGAGATGTATTTCTGCAGGTTCCAGCCCAGGTTTGGGGGATCTGTAGAGAGGACTGGGAGGGGTGGGCTCTGTCGTTTGCATGTTTTTTGTCGGTCACTGCAGAATAGAAGAGATTTAGTAAAAGCCTCCTTCCTGTTCATGATGTTTTGCGTCATTGTGAGCAGCTGCAGGTTGAGGTTTTTGTGTTGCTCTGCACAAGAGAAATCATTTACACAGTGGAAAAAAATGATACCGGCAGCAAGAATAAAAAAAGGGGTCGCTGAGTGTTAGGTAAAATTTTTTTTTTAAAAGTGAACCTAATACTTTTTTAATTTGAGGTCCAAACCTCTTTGTCTGATCAATTTGTTTGTTAAAGGGGTTTTAGCACGAAGGCATTTCATTCCATATTTGTCCTGCTTCAGCTTTCATTGTGTTCAAAAGGGGGCATGTGTGATTTGATTGAACTGCAGATCGTGTGACTCAACAGGCTTGGCAAAAGAGTCACAAGTTGTCAATTTTTGGTCGGTTTTAGCCTAAGCCTATACGGCAGCTAAACCATTACACATCTGAGCACTTTCTTACTGGCTGTGGGTTGCTCTGTATATAGTGGTGGTGCCTGGGTAAAGCCTCAGGAGACACCGCCCTGACATCACTTGGTGCAGAGCGACCACCACATTGTAGCTCGGCTCTGAAGGAAGCTGCTTGATGTGCTGTTTACCCAGCTTGGATGCTGGTCAGGAGATCCAACGTCCAGTAAAGCTGAAGGATAACACATCCCTTATCAGCTTTCCTCCAAAGCTGTTACACAGATGTGACAAGGGGGTGTGGCTTTGCACAAAAGAGGGTGTGTCATGTAAAACAGGGGGTGTGGTTCACTCAAACCATCCAGGCTGCAAGCTGCAATTCAAAATCTCCCTGAAGGCCACTTCCAAAAGTTGGCAAGTATGGTTATATATATATAAATTATATTATGGGGCGCGGCGGTGATTACACCTCCTGTCAATATCTGGTGGGTTTGCATTCTTGGGGTGCACTATAGCACCCCAGGGCAGTGTTGGCAGTACAACAATAGCACAAACAATTGTTGTACTGAGGGTTGGACATCCCTCTCAGGATAATACGTCTATTATAGACATTTGGAGATAGCTGGTCAATCGATTTACAGTGTTGGCAGTACTCCAGTCAGGGGCCCGAATCAAGTGCTTTTTCTTTCTAAAAGAGGCCCAGTGATCCGGTGCTAGACAGGAACTGCTAATGGGTGTGAATCCCCTAATCGTAAGCTGTGTGGGGCCCTGAAAATACTTAGGGCAGCAGATATGAACGGGGCTGCGCCAGGATACTTAGAGCCAGAAACCTGTCGTAGGTTCTATAGGTTTAGGAACGGTCGTGCGCCCAAACTTGGCTCAATCTGCGCCAGACACGGCACTTTTGAATGCGGCGAGTTTGCAGGGGGAGGAGGGGGCGTCATGTCAGAATCCTAAGATTGCACCAAAGTCGTACAGATCCATACCAGGGTCAAAGTGATATGGCTGAGACAAATTCTGCCGGGACCCATGTATAAAGTGCTGGGAGACGCTGTCATACATGCTGGCGCCGTCTACACTCGATTTAGCACTGGTGTGTCAGGTTCATACATGTCGCCCTTAGTGCTAATGGGGATAGCCCAGCAGGTTTGGGGCAAGTGTTCCGAGTCGATTATTTTTACAGTAAAGTATGTGCCCCCCCTCCCGTCCTCTATACATCTCTGCCGCGATCACTGTCAGATACAGATTCATCCATTTTCTGAGTTTTTACATTGGAGAAGCTTCTACATCAAATAACATTTCTCACTTTTTTTTCCATTACAGCAAATCCCGTCCTGAGTCCGGAGCTGATGAATGCGCCATTAATACTGATTTTCTCCTTTATTGTCCCATATTTGCATCTTGGAAGGCGCCCAGCGTCGGCAGCCGGAGAATATACGGCTGAACTGGAAACAGACCTGTCACATCCATTACCCAGACGGGAGCTCGCATACAGAACCAGGGCCGGGTCTCCAGCAAGGTGGACTCTGGGGAGAGAACAAGCCTCACTTCCTCACCCGAAATCTGTCACACACAAACATGCATCAGCCTCCGCAGTCATAGGAAACGGGATCCCATGAGAGCAATTACTGTCCTGACAATTAGGGATGAAATGCAGCTGAGTCTGCTGACTTTGTAAGCATGTCACTTCTCCTGGACTGTTAATGTCATATCCTCCAGTCACATCCAGAGCTGCATTCAAAGTGACACTGCTTTGTAGTTAAGCTCTCAGAACAGCAGATCTTCTATCATTGAGCTCACAATTAGGAATGTGATGTAACTAAACAAATCTACTAAACTTGTGAGCAATTTTACTTATCTTGTGCTGTTCCTCAAATTCATATCTTATCCTCCAGTCACCCAGACGTTTCACAATTCTGCTGCTTTCCAGTTTTCCGCTCAGAAATAGGGTTTTCCCTATAATTGAGCTCAAAATTGGGAATAAAGCAACAAAATTTAATTTACAAAGTGTATGTACCTTTATCTCGACTTATATTGGCCCTTTTCTAAAAAAATTGTCCTATTCTCCGTTGCATCCAGAGCGAATTTAAAAAAGGCTTCTGTTTCCAGTTAGATATGAAAACAGCGGGACCTATCCTCTTCTTTGTGCTCCAAAATTGGAAGAATCAACAAACAAATCTACAAACCCTTTGAAAGAATTTTTTACTTATTTTGTACTGTTCCTCAATTTCATTCTTTTTTTCCATCACATCCCGATGCATTCAAAAGAAAAACTGTTTCCCAGTTTCCTCTCAGAACAGGGGATTTTCAATTTTTGGGCCACAATTTAGAATAAAATAAATGAATTTACTAATTTATGTCCCCTTTGTTATATTGGAAGTTCATAAAAACATTGTGTTCTCCCAGTCCCATCAGGCTGCATTAAAAAATTATTCTTTTTTTTCCATTTAATATCAGAACAGGGGAACTTTATCTTGAGTCCCAGTTAGGAATAAAATGCAACTAAAAAATTTTTTCCAACGTTTTGTCCCTTTACTTATATTGGACGTTCATAAAATACATGTCCTATTCTCAGTCACATCCAGAGCGCATTCTTTTTTTCATTTATATATCAAACAGCGGCTTCATCATTAGCTCAAAATTTGGGGAAATGAATGCAAACAAAACAAATCTACTAACCTTGTAAGCAAATTTACTTATTTTGTGGTTCCTCAATTCATGTCTTATCCTCCAGCAATCCAGACTGCATTAAAAATTCTGCTGTTTTTAGTTAGTCACAAAAGAAAACTTTTTTTCCCCATAAAAAATAATTTTAAAAATAACTCCTTAAAATATTATTTTATAAAGGCAATCATATTCCAAACATTTTTTTACTCCCCAAATTGCCCCATTTCTTTTCACAGGGCCATTTAATAAATTTTGATTCCGGGGGGTCTCTACACTCAACAGACAACTTAACCCAAACATACACTGTTTTTTTTGTTCGGGGGAAAAAGTAGAAAAAAAACCCTTTTTTTTTTAAAAACAAGGGTTTTTTAAAATCCGCCTCGAGAAAATCCAATTCACGTGAACTTTAACTGGTTTTTTCTTTTGAGTCTAGGGGGGGAATTTTTACAGTCGGTTTTTTGATGGTTTTTTTTATTTTTTAGTTTCCGGTAGATGGCCCCTTGGGGCTGCGTCCTCACTCACGGATACTTGGTCAATCTTCAGAGGGGTTGGGGGGTTTTGGAAACCTCAAAAAAAAAAACCGTCAAGAAACCATCGACAAGACTTCAGTAAAAATCCCCCAGTAGTCTACATAAAAACGGATTTGGCCGCGAATTTTTCAGCCGCCATATTCCGAAAAACTCGAGCAGCACAATCTTCCCCCCGGTTTTCAGGATGGGGGGGGAGATGTGCAAAAAATGGGGGGGACGGCACATCCGAAAACCGGGGGGACAGAACCCCCCCCCCCAAAACCACTGAAAAGACAATAAAATACCGTTCGGATCCATAAACAGAATCCGACCAACATTTTGCATCTGTCGTGTGGACGTGCAAAAAAATCAAAACATGTATTCCCCAAAATGAGAATAAGTAAAATCATTTTTTTTTAAAAGTCAAATGTATTTGAATAAGTTAAAACTAAAACCTACAGCAGGGAAAATATACATACAATAAAAAACCGCACCCCACCCCTGGGGTTTCAAAACCCAAAGCTCTTTAAAGGGGGGCGTCTCACACAAGGATTGATTTTTATGATAAAATCTTTCAAAAAAAAAGTACTTTGCAATGTGTTCCATTTTTAGTGTCCTACCTATTCCCAATACCCCTCTTTTAGGCCATCAGCTCCCAGGGCCATAGCACAGACCGTCCTATTCTCCTGAACTGTCAGCACGGGTTTCTTAGCACAACCTGTTTATTCTCTCCTGTAGCTGCCGCACTGGTTGCTTTAAAATTCAGACCCGTCCTTTCTCTCCTATAGGGGTGCCCGTGTGTTTTCTTAAACTACAGCCTTTTCTACTCTCCCATAGGGTGCCAGACTGGTTCTATAGCTACAGGGCCTTTTGATCCCCGATAGGGCCACACTGGTTTTCTAGGGTACAGACCTGTTTTGGGTCTCTCCCGATAGGGTGCCAGCACTGGTCACTATACTACACACCCCTTTTTATCTCTTTCCGATAGGGCCCGCGCTGGTTGTATAGTTACAGCTAAAACCCGAAAAGGGGCAAAATATTTTTAAAATTATAACTTTTAATATTCTTTAAAAAAGATAGCACCGCTAGAAAAAAGAGATATATATGACTTAAAAGCAAAAACAACACATATAGGTGGGCAACCTCAAAAAATGACCCTAGGAACTAAAAAAAGACCCTAAAATAGTCAGGGTAATCTCCCGAAAAGGACGGGCCTTGTGGGACCACCCTAACTGAATAAACCCTATACACCCCTTGATGCAAAAAATTCCCCTAAATGATATAAAGAACTTTTCCCCAAAATGTTTCGATCCCCCGGGTATAAATCTCTTTAGGGGACAAATGCGGGGACAAAAAGCAAAATCACAAATAATTGAGCCACCAATTTGATGACACTAAGTAGGTTTTTAAATTTCTCCCCTTATAAAACCCCTACAAAAATAACATCATTTTAGTATTACAACGATTTACTTTCAGTTAGAGGAGGGATCCTGGGAAAATGTAGGGGAAAAAAACCTTTCTTACCCCACATAGTTTTCCCGAAGGGTCCTACACCAGTGAAGGGGACAGGCTGTGATAAAAAAAAAATTTACCCAGTCAGTTACAAAATTTTAATTACTTATGGCAACACAGTCAAGAGTCACGATATCTAGTTACCCGTATGCCCAAAAAAAACTTAAAAACAGCCGCTGTCATGCCAACAATAACTCCCTTTGACGAGTGGGCATCCGGCGAGCTGCGCCCGGAAACGCGGGGGACGGGCGCGCGTTATTTAATGCGCGCGTCGCCGGCCGGATGTGACGTTTTTCGCGATCACCCTCAACAGTAAATCATGGCCCCCCGGGGTCCTAGTAAAACCCGCGCCCCGGACAAAACAGTGATACTATTAAAGGGCCCCACGATACAAAGGCCAGTAACAAATTTACAAAACTGACTTATTAGGAAAAAGGGGGGATATTAAAGCCCTATTTTTTTCACAAGGTTTATAATGAAAAAATTCAGATTTATAAATATCTAAACAAAAAGGGGTTTCATATACATGCCCCCAAAAGCCCGGGTTGGGTCTCAAAAAAAACACCCAAAATCCTTTGTTTATTTAGACCACGAGGGGGCACTGTTCTCAAAATAAATGTCCGAATTTTCCATCTGTTAATTTTTATCAAAATTCCCCTTTTTGGTGACATATTTTTACATGCCTTTCCATTTTAGGGATTTGCATTCCACCCGATGGGTTCCCCGGGCATGCCTAACAGCCGTATCAGTCATGTCGTTTTCTCCAAGATGCCGCAAAATACGACGGCATTTTACGCCGTCGTTTTCCCCAAAACTTTTACCACATGAACAGGTAATCAGATACACCACAAAAGAAGTTTTTCGTTGATAAAGTGGCGTATGGAGAAGGTCTTCTTCATCTCACTCCCTGTAAAACAGGTTGTTCTTTCCACATAAGAACATGCAACACAATCTCCACATCTAAAGGATCCATTAGATCTAGATAACCATGACTCGGGGCGAGACATTGCGAAGTGACTATGAACCACATGATCTCTGAGACTTCTGCCTCGTCTATATGTAATAGATGGAAATTCTGCCAGATGATCTTTAACCCCTTAACAACCTTGGCGTTATGAGTTTGTCCGGCGCTAAGGGGCTTTGCAGGGGGTCGTCCGCGACCCCCCCACAGCGCGGTGTTTAATGGCAAATTGCCGCTAACACCCGGCAGTTACAGCGCCGGCAGGTGGCGTCGCCCGCTGGTGCTGTTTAACCCATTAGACACCGCGGCAAAGATGGCCGGGCGTGCTGAATTAACGCCGTCGGTGCCCGCACCGGGTCGGTGCGGTGACGGCATAAGCGGAAGCTATGCTGCGCCGATTGATCACCGGGCATTGTGGTGGGGAGCCTTGGGAAGGCTCCGTCACTATCCTGGCTGTTTGCCCACTTCCGTCCGCAGACAGGAAGTGGGTAAACCGCCATCTTTGTACACCCTAATGATTTGCCTATGCAATGCATTAGGTTGTATTAACAATCGCGCCACATAGTGGTCAAGTACACAAAGGGGGCCTCAATGTTACAGTAAAAAAAAAAAAATAATAAAGTTTTAAAGTACAAAAAAAAAAAAGTATTAAAAGTTCAAATCACCCCCCTTTCCCCATTTTACAAATAAAAAAGTTGCACATATTGGTATCGCCGCATCCGAAAAAGTCCGATCTATAAAAATATAACATCATTTATCCCGTACGCTGAACACCGTAGGCAGCAGCTAAAACAAAAATGATGCAGAATTTGTAATAATGGTGAATGGGGAAAATGTTTATTATTTAATTTTCAAGCTTTGCACATAAATTTTACTTGGTGGGAAAACCTCTTTAAGCACATCAGCAACATAGATCTCTCTGTTGTGCTGTTTCCAACTGTAGGTAACTTAAAAATTGACACAGCTTCAACTCCGAACACTTTATATCTAAGTTCTTGCAGCCTCGGGTAAGTGACCTCCATAAAACACTGGCATTTAAAAGCTTCATAGACTTTCTGTGCAGAAAGTAATACCTGCCATACAGTAATGGTGTATTGATCAGAGGATCTGGCTGTGCAGCAGTGCAAACAATGAGAACGCTTCTTAAACATGAGAAAAAAAAAAAGAATGTATTCAGCTCGAAGACTATAACGCTCCCATGATGCTGCTCTGCACAAAGGACATTAAAATGTGTCTGCCAACCCGGGCAATGCCGCTGTCAGGAGGCGACACTCTCAATATAAACAAGTGATTAGGGTTGTCTGTGTTGTGTGACTATATTGGTATAACAAAGGGGTTCCGGAATGACCATCGTATGATGAGGCCATAACTCTATGGAAAACTGGTAACTGGTTCCACAGCCTGAAAATGTCCCCAACATAATGGAAGATGGAGATGAAAGAAATGAAGTAAAAAAAAAAAAAAAAAAAAAAAAAAAAAACCCCAAAAAATTTTGACAGTAAAAAAAAAAAAATTAAAAAAAAAAAAAAAAAAAAAAAAAAAAAAAAAAAATTTAAAAAAAAAAAAACCCAAAAAAAAAAAAAAAAAAAAAAAAAAAAAAAAAAAAAAAAAAAAAAAAAAAAAAAAAAAAAAAAAAAAAAAAAAAAAAAAAAAAAAAAAAAAAAAAAAAAAAAAAAAAAAAAAAAAAAAAAAAAAAATAAAAATAAAACCCCCCCCCCCCCCCCCCCCCCATCACTGATGCACCCCACTAAAATGTAAGAGCCGTACGGACATGTAGTCCACACTGTATGTAGGGTAATAGGATAAAAAATACAGGGTTGGGCGCTCTTGGGAATATAGGGTAAAAAACATTTATTTTTAAGAGTGTTTTTGTTAAAAGAGGGGAACCTTCATATAAAAAACTCTAAAACTTTACGCGTTTCGATGGTATACCCATGCTTCTCAGAAATGCAAACCGACATTCAAAATTGGAGGTTAATTACAGTCTAATCAAAAAGTCAAATTTCGTAACTAGGGTGTCTAATCAATCATGTGGAAAAAAAATTCTAATTAAATTTAAAAGGTTATGGGTGTTCGCAGATTATCTTGGAAAATAATACGTATGTAATCAGGATCGTACAGGATAAGTAAAGTTGTCACAGTGACGCACCAGCAAAAAGGAATGCAAAACTCTGGAGGATAATCAGGATGTAATCAGGTCAGTACAGGATAAGTAATTAAAGAACAGTGATTGCACCAGCAGAATAGTGAGTGCAGCTCTGGAGGATAATACAGGATGTAACCCAATAGAGGATAAGTAATGTATGTACACAGTGACTGCACCAGCAGAATAGTGAGTGCATCTCTGTGTCTGCAGTTCTCACAGCAGTCAGCAGGTGACAGAGGTTTCCTGTGAGCAGTTTCCTGCATTCACTCGTGCTTCCGGGAAATTTTCGTTACATCCCCCTTTGGGGGAGCTGTGCGGCTGGATGAGGGGAAAAACAGCAAAAACCCCCCGGGCCCCCCCGGATAGGGGGGGGGGGGGTCGGATGTATCGAACCAGCCCGTGGCCTTGGTAACAGCAGGAAGCAGAGTAGAAAGCTGAGAGGGAGGCAGCTATTTGAGCAGTGAAGTAAAGCTAAAGCACCCCATGCACCCACTGGAAGAAAAGGTTGTGAGTCGCAAACTCTGTTCCTGAAAAGGCATGAAGGAAAGAGGAAGCAGGTCCCTGCACCCCCAGGGAGAAGACAACCCCCCAGACCCCCCAGGAATGGGGAGGGGGAGGAAGACTAGACCAGTGGCCCAGAGGGTGATGACTAAAGGGGGAGAGAGAAGTGGAGGGGGGGGAAGGTGTAGAATGAACCCCGCGCATACACCCCAGCCCCATCATGAGAAGCGCCGAGGAACAGGAGAAAGAAAAAAGCTAGCACCCAGGGAAGCAGCCCCAAAGCAGCAGTCAAGAAAGAGCTGTAAATCAATCCAAACCTGGACAATGACTTGACTCGTGGGGAGTGAGGTGTGAGGCGATCTGGGGAGCCTGCCAACATCTTTGGCTCCCGGATTGCAACCTATCTCATAGAGTATGAGGACACATATGAAACAAAATGTGCTCCAACAATGCAGCCATAAAAAACAAACAGTAACTGAATAAAGAGATGAGAAGGATGAGGGAAGACCTGAAATACCTGGAGGAGAGGAGGAACTTATTCCTAACAGGGGGCCTTTCCAGGAAAAAAACGGGCCCAACGAGCAGCGTTCAAAGAGATGAAGGGGAGCAAGAGAGTGGGGGGGGGGGAAGGGGATGGGGGGGCCGGGGGAGCACTCTCGGGCCCTCTCACCTCTCCCAGGTGTCTTCAGGCCCCGCGGGGGATCCCCCCCCTCAGGTGTCTCTCCCAGAGTCAACAAATTCGGCTACAGAGAAGAGTGACACCGGAGACCTGGGGGGATGCTCACACAGTAGTTTATCCTGTGGGGCCCCCAGTGACCTGCCCCCTTCATTTTGGGGACGCCCCTTTTGAGAAAAGGGGAGGAAGCAGAAGGCAAAGCAGGCGCCACGGGTGAGGTGACTAATGGTCTTTGGGGCCCTTTCCGGGTTTCCGTGCACCCTAGAGGGCCCCTGATGTGGAGGATGGGGGCCCTGCGCCACCCCCATAAACCTTCTGATTTTACCCGAAGGGGGAAACGAGTCAAGCTACGGGGAGAGTAAGGTTGCGCAAGGTTTGGGTAACCTCCCCAGTGTAGTCACCCCGGGAAACAGTCAGGGTGAGAAAGATGGGAAAGGGGCCAAAGGACCAAACATTAAAGGGTTTAGGGCATCGGGACAGGGGGGAAGAAATTCTGCAAACAGGAACCCCCCTGGGGGGGGGAGGAGGGGGGGGGGGAAGGGCGCCCCTATGGGCGGGGGACGTGGCCCCCAAAGAAAAGACGGGAAAACTGGGAAAAAGGGATGTGGAAATGCCGGTCCACGGGGAGAAAGAGGGGATGAGTGGGTGATGAAAGGGGGGTAACAAAAATAGAAGGGGGGAAGGGGGGAAATGAGGGAATGGATGTGGAAGAGAGGGAAAATGAGGGAAATGGATGTGGAGGGGAGGGGAATGAGGGGGAATGTGGAGGGGGGGAGAATTATGGGGTGAATGTGGAGGGGGGGGGAAAATAATGGAGTAAAATTTTGGAGGGGAGGGAGAAAACGGGTGAATGGGGAAAGGAGGGAAAATTGGAGTGAATGTGGAAGGGAGGGAAAATGATGAGTAAAATGTTGCAGGGGAAAAGGGAGACATATGTGGGGGGGGTAAATGTTGGTTTTGGGGATGATAAATTTTGGGGGTCCAGGGGGGAAAAAAAGAATGGTGGGGGGTTTGGGAAGGGATCCAGGAAGAGGAATGGAGGGAAAGATATTTTGGAGCGGTGCGGTAGTAAGGGGGAGTGGGAGGGAATGCAAAAAGTGAATGAAGGAGGAAGGGTGGGGAAAGGGGAGAGGGTGGAAAAAAAAGAAGAAATAACCTAAGGATTTTTTGGTGGGGAAAGGGTGGTGGGAAAGGGGTGGCCCCCCTGCCCCCCCGGTCGCACTTGTCCTTCGACCTTTTGGGACCCCTGGAGGGGGCAGGATAAGAAGATACGCCAGTTGGCGGTGGGGGTTGGTCTTCCCAGCTGCCCCGGGTTGCGAGAAGTGAGGGGATAGCGCCGCTTCCCCGGAGGTCTAAAAAGAGGTGAGAGTTTTGGTCACCATAGAGGGGAGGGAGATCCCCCTGTCCTTTTGGGTTGGGGCATGGATCTAACCCTTCCCGGGTCAAAGGACAGGGGGGGAATGAGCCAGACCCCCCACAGCCGGGCAGGGGTACCAGAAAAAATGTGGTCCGTTCAAGTGGGAAGGCGATGATGATGCCTGCAAAGTCTAGGGTAGTAGAGCTTTCTTTGGGATGGGGTTCAGGGGGTCGGAAAACTTTGCCTGATCCACCCTTTTGGGACTCAATTTTTGATGTGAGTTCGTGCGGCGAGGGCCCTTGTGTCTTTGGTCCCCCTCGAGGTGACGCAAAATTTGCCCCGAGTGGTGGGGGGGTTTCTGTTCAGGGAATCTCCCCCCAGAATAACATTTAAGAGAGTGACCCTCCTGACCCGCAAAAAAGTCTCTCTCTAGTATGGACATCATGACCTGGCTCAATAGTATGGGGGAGGTCTCCCTTTCATTGAACAGGGGTGAGCACGGCATTTGGTCGGGGGTGGGGCCTTCTGGTTAAAAATGAGGGGTTTAGGTAAAACCGTCCCCACATCCCATCCTCCCTTTCCTTGGGCGGACAGAATTTTGGGAATCTACAGGGGCGCCGAAGCTTTGCCACGATGCGGCGACCTCACACACTTAGGCACAGGTAGGGGTGCGGTGGTGGGCACTGTGTGGGGGGCGGGAATGCTTGAAACGTGTGGCTAAAATTCGCTGTCACCCGTGTGGTGACTTCAGTCATCCCTTTAGCCCCTGCCCCTTTTTCCTTTTCCAAATTTCGGTTCCTCCCGGGGGGTGGGAGGGTGCAGGGCAGAGGACTCGGAGAGGCATCGGGGGAGGGCACAGCAGAGGTGAAGGGGTGAGGAGCCAGTGATAAGAAAGGAAATCGCAGCGCAAAAAGGCGTATGGAGGCCGCCGAAGGGAGAGAGAAAAGGGGGGAACCCCCCTCCCTGCCGGGGGGGGGTCAGGCCCTTTAAAAACCCGAGGTGGCCCCCAATGCTGACCAAGCTGAGGCCCTGGGGGATAGCAGCTAGAAGGGAGGCCCGGTCTCCAAAATCTGCTGGAAAGGGGTGTGGGAAAAAAAGGGGACAATGCTGCATGTTGGTGGGGCTGCCCCCAAAATTAGGAAACTGTGGATGCAAAATTGCCTCTTAAAGAGTTACGGAGCTTCACTTTCATTAACCCCCAGCTTGCAGTTCTGACATTTGGGCTATCTGAAAAAACCCCCCCTTCCGTACAGATTTTTTTATGTTTTTTTGGCCCCTGCACTGCGATGGCAAATTTTGGGAAAAACCTAAAATTCCTCTGTGGCGTGTTAATTATAATTGGCCCGTGAGTTGCGATCAGGACCCACCTTATATGTGTCTTAAAAAGATTTTAAAATTTTGGACAACTTGGATGTCTCTAAATATTATTTTACTCTAATTAAAAGAGCTACTACCCCCGTTTTGTGCATTGTCCTCCGTGGAGTTTTTTCCCTTTTTCCCCCCTTTTTTCGCGTGTCACTCTATGTTGTTGTCTTTTTGGTTGATCTGGGGTGCTGTTTTGTTCACCCCCTAGCAGATAATTATTCCTTATTGTTCTTTTCTTGTTTGCTTTCATTTTCAAGTATTGTGAAGAGCATTTGATGTTTGCATAGCTCATGTATAGTTATTTGTGCCTTATATACATTCACTTTGTTCGTATGTATGCATTCTCCTATTTTTTTTTTTCTTTTAACCAATAAAAACATGTTCAAAGAAGAGGAGGCCAGGAGGATGGAGAAAGAGGAGGAGGCCAACCTCCCTACAGCCTCCTCAGAGGGCGAGATAAGCAAAAGTGAGGAGCGGCCTACAAAGAAATGGGGTGCGAAGAAGGGGAAAAAGAAGAAGAGGGCAGACGAAACCTCAACTTCTTTAAAGTGGGACGATTCTATTCCCCTGACCCTGAGCCAAGTGCCGGCTAAAGGAAGGCAGGGAAGCCCCCTGTGATTGATCTCTCTAATAAGTACAGTGCTCTTGTTGACCTCTCTGGTGGTTCTGAGGAGGAGGGAGATGAGGGTGCACAGGAGCATGTGGGAGAGCCTTCGGGGGGTAATGGTGCCTTCGCTTCTGGGAAGCTTCCAAAAACAATCTGGGGGGTCACAGAAGTTCCCAGGAGAGGGAAAAACCTGGCAACACAGTGGCGGCGGGGGACAAAAGCCACAAAGGGAGGGCACTGGGAGGGTTACAGAGAAATCCGTGGGGGGGGGGCACAGAGAGCAGTGGAGGGGGTTATGGGGAGTACTGGGATGGATGTCTCTGTCAGCCTCAAGAGGCTCAAACCAGAAGCCTCTGATGAAGAGGAGGGCAGGGACAATGGGAAGAAGAAGGCTCGATCATCAATGATGGCGGCACTCTCCCCGTTGACAAGTATTAATGTTGCCAGCATTAAGTCAGATACGGCTAGATATGCGGCCTTTGATTTTTTCAGCCGGGTTGAAGCTGATATCTTGTTTTTGCAAGAGACCAGGTTGACAGGTCTGTCATTAATCAGAAAGGCTAGGAGTAAATGGCGGGCAGGATCTTTATACTGGTCTCTTGCAGCCGAGCCATATAGCGGGGTGGCGGTCCTTTTTTACCGCAGAGGGTTATCGAGCTCAAAATGGGGAGGTGTTGATCTGGATGTTTCCAGAAGGGACAGGAAACTCAGACTTATTAATATCTATGGTCCCCAAAGCACGTGGGAGAGGAAATGTCTCTTCATGAGGATCAAGCCTTTTCCTTTTACAAGTCGGCAAGTTGTCTTTGGAGGGGACTTTAATACTACCACAAGGTCCCTGGATCGGGGAGGTTCCAGAGCGGCCCCGACATGATGGCGTCCTTTTGAGTAGCATAGTCAGTGAGGCACTTCTGGTGGATGTCCACATCAGGCGAACCCCAGACCACAGGCGTTCACTTTCGGTAGGGGTAGCCAGTGCAGGTCTAGAATAGACAGGTTTTTTTTGAAGGAGGAGGCTGTCTCGTCACCGCTGTCGAGGTGGAGTTCTCCGATCACTGTATGATTATGTTTTCTCTGAATGTTTCAGAAACCCCTCGCATGTGCCGAGGCTACTGGAAGCTCAATTCAAACGCTTCTGGAAGGGAAACGGAGATCAGACAAACCTTGGAGGACTTTCTTCAGAGTCAGGTACCCTTTTAAAAGGTCTATGCAGGAGAGAAAGGAATGGGAAAATTTAAATTAATGCAAAAATTTCAAACTCTGCAAAATGGGCTAAATACCCATGCCAGCTTTATGTCAAAACTATGTGTGGAACGTGAGAGCCACAAATTACACCTGATGGCTATGAGTAAGATGAAGAATTACTGAACCCCCCCGTCATGCCTCACAAGTTTTCCCGATTTGTTGATTTCTTGACCTGTGTAATTGACTTGTTGCTTATATTGCATTTTGTTATTTTTAAGAATTCTAAGATCCTTTGACGGTCCATGTCTTTTGTGTATAAAAAGTCTGTACATTTTCAGTTTCTTGTATAACACCATGTCTGAAGAAGGGAGTTAGTACTCTCGAAAGCTCACCATCAGATATACTCAGTTAGCCTCTAAAAGGTATCGCCTGATTTCTTCACTCTTCTTTTTTTTTTTTTTTTTTTAAACCAAATGTTTAATGAAGATTGTTAAAGGGGATATGGGGGTACAGAATAAGGAAAAAGGAGGGGGGATAAGGGGTAACAAGGGCTCTAAAAGGCCCAAATAACACAAAGAAACATCCAACCTAAGGCAAGACTTGTCATGGTCACAAAATCAAAGCTTACATTTCGCAATCAGCTATAGTGTGTCGCATCCTGTGTTCTAGCAGTATGGTCACCGAGCAGAAAATATAGCATGTTGTGGGTATGTAACCCTTCTGTAAGAAGAAATACATTCCAGGTAAGACAAGTTACAGTTATTTGAAATGTTTAGAGATTGTCCAGTATTCCCATCTTTCCCTGGTCTTAGCAACTGCATGTGGGGGAATCGAAAGAGATGTCTCACATCTGAAGTGGAAATTAATCCTGTCTATTATTTCTGAGAGATTAGGGGGTTGTGTGGATTTCCAATGTAGTGCTATTGCTAGTCTTGTAGCTATGAGAATATGCTGGAGTATTGTTCTTAAATAACTAGGAAAGTTATCTAACGTTAAATCTAGGACCGCTATAGCAGGAGTTAGTTGGATATGAAGATGAACTACCTCAGCAATTAGATCTTTAACTTGGTTCCAAAGTGGTTGGATAACTGGGCAGCTCCACCACATATGAAGTAAAGTACTGCTTGCCCAGTTCCCCAAAACATTTTTTTGAGTGTATGGGAGAAGATGTGCCCCCGTGTAGGGTGTGGTACCAGCGCGAAATATTTTTTTCATCAATTCCAGATGGTTGGTGCATCTAGAATGTTTGGTAACTGATAGAGACGCTGTTAACCAATCCTCCCGCGAGAAAGAACAGGTTAGTTCTTCTTCCCACTTTACCATATAATGAGGCTTTCCCCTCGATTTTTCATTGTCGTAGTTTTTGGTTAAGAGACCCTTTACTAGCCCTTTTTTGCCATTTTATAAGTTTGGAAATTGGGGGGATAATCAGGATTGGGTTGGGCCCCAGGTCCAAGATTGGGGGCGCGTGCCTGATTTGAAGTTTTGGGTAGAAACGGGATTGGGGGAACCCCAAAAGTTGGCTTATTTTGGAAAAAGATCTAAGAGTGTTTTTCAAATAGGTCCCCACGAGGTTTTTCCCTCCCGTTAACCAGTTAGACAACGGCAATGTAGGTATACTCACTCCCAAGACAGAGAGAGGGCAGGTTTGTTTTGTAGAATGCACCCAACGTTTAGGGACTACGTATTTAAGCCAGGTTTTGACTGCATGCTCTAAGGAAAGTAAGTGCAACTGAGGGGGCTTAACGCCCAGAATTGTGGCTAGTAGGTATCCTTCACCGATTTGGGGTTGAGTCGATTCGTTCTCCCTTTGGACCAAAATTGGCTATCTGGAGTGACCAATGGTAGATATTGGTTCTAAAATTGCTGCGACATTGTATGATATAAGGGGGAATGACTACCTCCTTCTTTAATTTGGTATGTAAAGATTTCTGTCTTTTACATTTGGGGTTTTTTTTCTCCCCAAATAAAATTCAGTTTTGAGACTGTAATTTGTTTAAGAAATTTTAATGGGAAAAAAGGGAAAGGGAGAGACCTAGTGTATATAAGAATTTAGGGAGTTTTTAAAAATTTTAGTAATATTAATTTTTGCTAGCCCCGGATAGTGGAAGTTTTTCCAGCCTTTGAATTTCCCTTGTAAGGGGTGAGAAAGATCAGTTAGATTTATTTTAAAGTATTTTTATAGATTTTTTTGATTTTAATTCCTGTAAGTAAAGTGGTCATTGCCATGTAAATTATAGGGGAGGAGATTTTCCTTATTTTGGGGGACACGTTCATGGAAGGATTACTGATTTGGTTTGTTTTGTTGTAGTAGGATTCAATGAATTTTTTGTTTAGAATGCCTTTTAATTAGGGGTTGAGGTTTTGGTTGCGTGCACATGTTAAGATATCTCGGCGAAAAAAAATTGATTTTGTGCTCCACGTTTTAAAGCTTTAAACCTGAATCTCTTGGGGGTTGATGCGTTTGCCAATGGTTCACACAAAGAACTAGATCAGAGGCGATAATGGACGCCCTTTTTAGTACCTTTGCTATTGGAAAAGGCGTGATAGGAAACAGATGTAAATCTTTGTGAAGGAATAAGGGATAAAGCCATCACAGCGGTAAAAAATGCCGTAAAGCCAAATTTAGTCAAAACCTCTTTAGATAAAAACCAGTTAGCCCTTCAAAGGCTTTTTCAGCGTCTAAAGAAGAAAAAAAGGTAGGATTCTTGTGTGGAAGTATTTGTATCAATTCAGCACCCTCCCGTTCCAAACTCTCGTTTGGCGGCTTTAAAAAAGTGTTGATCCGTTTTTTATCAAAAGGGGCGGAATTCGTTTAATCGAATGGCCAAATTTTTGAGTAAAACTTTATTCGTTGTTTAGAAAGGGATATTGGGCGATAGTTGGGGTCCCCGTTCTGGAATTTGCCCGGGTTTTAGGAATTTAGAATCAATGCCGTTAGATTTCAGTGGTGTTTCCTTTGGTCATAATAGTTTGGAAAAGTTCTGTGGGGTGGGGAAAAAGGTGGCGCTAAATAGTTTTAAATCTTGGTGAGTCCATCTGGCCCGGGGGCTTTAGAACTTAGTTGCTGATGCGCGTTCAATTTCTTGAAGTGTAAGGGTTTTTTAAGACTCTAACTGTCAATTTAGGGTTGGGGTTTATTTTTTTTGGGAAAAAAGGGCTGAGATCTCAGGTGAAATATGAGGGTCTCCCGGTTTATCTTTAATATTATAAGATTTGGTGTAGTAGTCAGCAAAAGAATGGCAATATTTTGGGGGGGTCTAGACCTTCTTCTGCGGGGAAAACGCAATGAAGCATTTTGTCTAGTTTGGGTTTTTTTTTCCCCGTTGTCCCAGGATTTAGTGGGTCTTTTTCCCTTGAAGATAAAAATTCCACTTCAATTTGGTAACTGGAATTATATTTTTTTTAAATTTAAAGAGTCCTTAAATGGGATTACAACTTGAAGAATTCTTTGTTTTGGGGCTGGATCCTTTTTTTAATTTTTTTTTTGGTTTTAAAAATCCCTAGTAATTTTTTTTTTTTAAAATTTTAGGCCCGTTTGGCCGGGGGGGTTTTTCAAAATTTTAAAACTAATTCCTTTTTCCCTTTTTTTTTTCTCTGGCAGTAATTTAATACAACCCCCCAAATGACTGTTTTGTGGGCGCCCCATAGGGTTTCAGGGAGGAGACTGGCAGTTTAATTCAAAGTATTTTCAGAGCCATTGTGCTCTTTCACTACGTCGGGGCTTTTAGTAAATAGTGGTTAATACCCAGGCTTTTGGGGGGGGGTGATTGATATTTATTTTTTAGTGTAAATTACGGGGGCGTGGTCAGACCATGTAATTGCCCTTTTCCCCTGTGGCAGATTAAGGAAGGATTTGTCTGTGCCCAAAGAAAAAAATGATTCTTAAATGGGTAATTTTTTTTTAGATCGGGAAAATAGGGTGTAATCTCTGAGGAATGTTTATACCTCCAGGTCATGAAATTTTCCTCCCATAAAATTTTTTTTTTTCTGGAGCGTATCGGAGAAACCCAGATGATCTGTTAGTTGTTTGTCTATGCGACATTGAAGTCTCCAAATTAATTATGGCCAGCAGCTTTTGTTTTGTTTTCCCTTTAGGGTTTTGAGAAAAAAGATATTTGGTTCTTTTAGGGGCGTAAGATTAACTAACTGTTGGTATTTTATTTAGTTCGCAAACTGTTTTTGAATCTCCCTTTTGGGGTCAATAAACGAGTTTTAGATTTTGAAAAGTTTTTTACAGTGCCCCTTTTACCGAAGGGGCGAGAAAATAGCTGAGGGAAGCTTTTATGTTTTAGTCATGGGTTTCCCCTTTTTTGAGATGGGCCCTTTGTATAAGATATGTCACTTTTGGTTTAATACATCTCCCCAAAAAGTAGGATTCTTATGGGGGAGTTGAGACCATTGGTGTAGAGAAATTATTTTAACCCCCATGTCGGCAAAAAAAGACGGGTTAGGGGTTAGCCTAGAACTGGGCTCAGGGTAATACCCTTTTTTGAGAGTGTGGGCAGAGTTTGGATGCGAGCCCATGACATAATTGAAACGACGAGGCAAGATTAAACTCGAACAAAATGGTAAGAAACAAAAGTCAATAGACAATAACTTCCCGCATGGGGAAGAACAGCAATGGGGAAAAGCCCCTACCCAACGGAGGAAAAAAAATGAATTAAAAACAAACATCCCTTGAGGGTAACTCGAGAGGGAAATAAGAAGAGACTGCCAATGGGTTGATCAATCATTGGGTCTGCGCTAGATCTTCGGATTTTTTCGGGCCCAAATTGGTGTGATTTCTGGTTTGTTTTCTTCTTATTTCCCGGAGAGTGGACCGGAGTAACTAGGAGATCCCAGGGGCAGAATTTTCTTTGGCAGCAGTCCGGGGTGTAAAATCTGTGGAGTTGTCCTTGGTGATTATGAGCTTCATGGGAAGCCCCAGTGATAGTTGATATTTTTTTTTTTCCGGAGAATCTGGTCATGGAGCAAATTCTTTTCGCTTCAGCATTGTCCCGGGAGACGGTCAGGGGAAAATGGAGATATTTTTGGAACTTCTCAGGTAGATCAGGACCCGCGCGGATCCTTTTTTTGGAAAATTTTTTTTGGTCCGGAAAAAATGGATTCTAGCAATAACTCTCAGGGCCCCTGATGGTAGGTGTCTGGGGGTTTTTGGGGAGGTGAATCCCTCTATGGCAGATCGAGGTCAGATGCTTGGCAGGACCCTATCATCTCTGTGAAAATTTAGGGAGAGGGCTCTTGGGGGGGCAATTTGGGACACCCCTAAACTGATTTTTTTCCTCCTAACCGTCTTCGAGGTCAGGATTTTGGGGCCAGACGTTGAACCCCTCCCCAAAGGGCAGAGTTTGGTAATGACAGTTTTGGGGTTTGGCAAACTTGCCATTTTTTTTTTTCTACGTGTCGGTTCCCGGGGACCCGCGCTTGTAGTCGCTCTAAATTTTCCCACCCTTTGTTTGAAATCTTCTTTCAGGGTTCGCGGGAAAAAGTAAACATGCAAAAGTAGTGTGTGTTCGTAATGCCAATGTCCTTTAGTTTTCCCGGAGTCCCAATCACTGGCCCGTCTAGAGGAAGCCCGGGGAGAGCTGAGTATTGTGAGTGGGTCCTTTGTTCCGGATGAGGTGCATTATTAAAGAATTTTTTGAGCTTCCTGGGTTTGGATTTCTTTCGAGGTTCCACCCATTGGAATCGGCAAGATGAGGAGGTAGCGCGGGTCCGGAAGATGATAGAGGAGATGAGGAGTTTTGGAACGGAGTTGTGCCAGCAATAAACGTGAGAAACAGAACGGGTAGACGTGAGTTCAGCGATCAGTTCAGATTTGAATTCTCCTGAGGTTTAGTAGGTGAATTTTCTGATTTTATTGTTCGATTTTTGTTATTGTTGAAACAAGCTGTTGGGCTCTAGTACTAGAGCAGCAGACCATAAGTCATGGAGCGGGATGTTCCACCTAAAAAGCGGCTTAAAGCAGCACTTTCCAGCCACTGCTTATTAGTTCAATTAGGTAAAATCCGTTGGAAGGGGAACTGGCAGCGGGAGGGTTTTCTGTAAGGTCGGGGTGGCAGGCCTCGGCAACAAAGTAGTTAACTTTGTGTAGTGGGGTGGGGGGCCCCACTTATAATGCAGATTATTTTGCTCTTAGCCAGCAGTTACGATTAGTTTTAGGTGGGTTTTTCCCCTATGCTGGTTCTGTGAAACAGAGCTGTAAAACCCTGATGCTGAGGCAGCAAGCGATGGGCTGTAAAGCGGGGTATTTGATTTTTTAATTTTGGTTTACTGTAAAATTTTCCCAATGCTGTGTTTTTATTCAGTTAAATGTTTATAGAGAGGATAATTTTTGTGCGGGGGACTGTAAAGTCCGGGTACTGTATAATAAGGTTTAAGTCATGAGGCGAGGTATTTACCTATGGCACAGGTTATTATAGTAAAAAAGCCTGGTAGTGCACTTTAAATAGACTGGTAACAATCATGAAAAAAGCTTTGCTTTGAGGTGATACTTCTAGAGAGTGGAGCTGTAAGTCCTGATGACAGGGTGATGAATTGAAAGTTTTGGGGGAGGTATTTCCCACAGAGCAGATTGTTGTGGTAGCATCCAGCAGCTATGTGTTAGTTTAGTTGAGTAATGTCATTGAGGAGGAATACTTGCACTGAGAAGTCAGATCTGGAAGGTAGTACTGTAACACCTCTATGACAGATGGAAACTTCTAAGCTGATGGGTAAGGAATTCTACCTCTAGTACAGGATATTGTGGTAGTAACCAGGTGTTGTATGATAATTTAGTAGGGTTGCAGCCACAGAGATGGCCTCATGGGCCAAGGCTGTATAGCCCTGTGTCTAGACAGTGAGCCCTTAAGCTGTGAGGTAAGGTGAAGGGCCTGTGATGCAGGGTGGCTGTGGTGCAATTTAGCAGCCCTGTTTTAGAACAGATGGATAATGTCCTATAAGGGAATTAGCTGGCAGGACTAAAAGTTATCAAACAGTGGCAGACTGTAGAAGTAGAATAGATGCTCTCAGTTTTAAGCTGCCGCCGAGTGACGCAGCCGCAGGGGACTGAGGGGGACACTTCGTCCTTCACTCTCCCGCCGCCATTACACACGGCGCGGCCGCGCGGGGAGTTCAGGCGCTTGTTACTGCTCCTACCCCCTGCGTGACGGCGTTTATGCAGCTCACCTCGTGGATGACTCGTCGCGGTGAGTGTTCCCGTCTGATGGTAGGATGCCGGTCCCGACTGAAGTCTGGTGAAGGGCGGACAGCGAAAGTTCTCTCCGGCCGGAGATGTGCTTAAAATGGCGGGCGCCGCTCACTGTCTAGCAGCGCGCGGTGTTGTTCAGTCTGATGTCCGTCGGGTCTGCACTCCAGGCGCTCCTCTGACTCCCTCTGACCTTTCAGCAGCTCCTGGACCCTTGCAGGTTAAGAAAATATGCAGTCTGTGGGTTTAGTTTGGCCGTTCTAGCTGATCCCTCACGGAGCTCTTCTACTCTGCGACCGACGCCATGCAGGACCAGGCCATGCACCCCCTCTCTTATTTAATGTATTTATTAACGATATAGTGGAAGGGATCAATAGCACGGTTTCGATTTTTGCAGATGACACCAAGCTATGTAGGGTAGTGCAATCTATGGAAGATGCTCATAGATTGCAAGCAGACCTGGACACACTGAGTGCTTGGGCATCCACTTGGCAAATGAGGTTCAATGTGGATAAATGTAAGGTTCTGCATCTGGGTAGAAATAATGTACAGGCATCATATGTCCTAGGGGGAGAAAAACTTGGAGAATCTCTTGTTGAGAAAGATCTGGGCGTTCTTGTAGATCATAGACTCCTGAACAGCATGCAATATCAATCAGCTGCCTCTAGGGCAAGTAAGATATTGTCGTGTATTAAAAGAGGCATGGACTCGCAGGACAAGGATGTAATTCTGCAGCTGTACAAAGCATTGGTGCGACCTCACTTAGAATATGCTGTTCAGTTCTGGGCCCCAGTTTATAGAAGACATGTAATGGAGTTAGAGAGAGTACAAAGATGAGCAACCAATTTTATAAGGGGAATGGAGCATATTAGTTATGAGGAGAGGTTGGTAGAATTGAACTTATCTAGTCTTGAGAAAAGACGGCTCCGGGGAGACATGATTAATTTATACAAATATATAAATGGTCCCTACAAAAAGTATGGGGACAAATTATTTCAAGTGAAGCCCTCTCAAAAGACAAGTGGACATTCCCTTCGACGAGAGAAAAAAGGATTCAATATCCAGAGGAGAAGAGTGTTCTTCACTGTAAGAACTGTGAATCTGTGGAATAGCCTGCCTGAGGAGCTGGTCACAGCAGGAACTGTAGAGAGTTTCAAGAAAGGCTTAGATACCTACCTGGAACTAAAGAATATTAATGCGTACATAGCTATGTAAAATTCTGGATCCTGGCTGGTGGAGGCTCTGGGGTCAGAGATATGGTCTCCACTGGAGCAGATTGGTTCTCGCCTTGTGGGTTCCAGGGCATTAATCAGTGGTGAGGCTGGGCTTAAAGTCCTTGTCTCTCTCCCTCACCCGCATTTTCCCCACCCTTAGTTGAACTTGATGGACACGTGTCTTCTTTCAACCGTACTATGTAACTATGTAACACTCCTGGGAGAATGCATTGGTATTTTTCCTGAGGGGTCTCAATTTTGAGGAACAAAAATCTATTCTCACATTGGAAGAGCTAAGTGAGAATAGATTGGGGATAGACAATATAGACATAGAGGACGTCAAATTACAACATATCAAAAATTCAGATTTTTACCCGATTAATTCCAGAGCCAGGTTCATGGATGATTTCCAGACCCTGGTTGAGAAGGAACTGGAAGATCGGTTCCTTAATAAACATTATGGAAATAGAAATCTAACATTTAAAGAATGCAGGGCCTTAAAAGACTTACAAACAAATCCTCACATTATAATCCATGCTGCGGACAAGGGCAACATGGTGGTTATTTTAGATAGGGATTTGTATGTAAGAGAAGTGAAAACCATGTTAGGAGACAATGAAGTATACAGGAGTTTGACTACAGATCCCACAAGTATCTTTGGAAAACAGGTGGAGAGATTATTAGATGAGTGCATAGCCTTGGGTACGCTTACAGAAAAACAGAGGGATAGCATGTCAATGAAGTATCCTAAAATCCCCATATTTCACGCGCTCCCTAAAGCTCATAAGGGGGTTTTTCCACCGCCCCTATGGCCCATCATCTCGGGAACTGGATCTATCTTTGAGAATTTAAGTACATGGTTGGACAAACATTTGCAACCTTTGGTTTTTCTCTCTCCGAGTTATTTGAGAGATTCCAGGGAGGTACTAAGGTATTTGGATGGTATCGTTTGGAAGTCCTCCTTTGTTTGGCTCTCATGTGATATTGTCTCTTTATATACATCTATTCCTTAGTCTTTGGCCATTGTTGCCCTCAACAGTCAGCTAGATAAATACATGAGGAATCAACAAAACAATATATTGTTATGGAGAATTTTTTGTTCAGATTCAGGGATGCCCCATGGGGTCGTGTTTTTCACCATCATTAGCCAATATAAATGTTTCTTGGTGGGAGGAGAAATATATCTATTCTGCCAGTAATGCTTTCTCTTCTAGCATTTATTGGTATAGTAGATATATAGATGATACCTTAATTATATGGCAAGGTCCCTCCTCAGATATGCCGGAGTTTATTAGCTACTTCAATAATAATCGAGATGACCTCAAATTTACATATACCACACATAATAGTGAAATAGTGTTTCTGGATTTAAAATTGATAGGAGACATAAGTGATTGCAAAATTCACACTCAAACACACAGAAAGCCTATTTCGGGCAATGGATTATTGTGTGCTACTAGTTGCCATCCTAAACATGTTACAAGGAATTTACCATTAGGAGAATTCATAAGATCAAAAAGAAATTGCAGCACCAGAGATTCGTATGAATTTGAGAAACAGATCATCACTAAGAGATTACAAGAAAGAATATAAACAGTGGATAATACATAGAGCCATTAATAAACCGGAAACTAGGGATAGGAAAGATCTTATTCAGGGTGTTAAAAATGCGAG
Source organism: Phyllomedusa bahiana (assembly GCA_025379985.1). NCBI lineage: Eukaryota > Metazoa > Chordata > Amphibia > Anura > Hylidae > Phyllomedusa > Phyllomedusa bahiana. The sequence continues at coordinate 49,662 of JAODAL010016050.1, forward strand.
AGGTTCCAATGAAGGTTCTAATCTGTATTTTTCTACACATTACAGTAACCAATATAAGGAAATTATTGAAATTATTTGTAAATATTTACCCATTCTAGGTTTAGATCCTGTTTTAAAAACCATTCTTGATAAAGGGTGCAAGTTTGTTTCAACAAGACCTCGCACCATAGGACACATTGTATCTCCTAGTTTACTGGTTAATCCTTCACCACGCAGAAGAAACAGGTGGTTAGATTTCCATGGTTCTTTCAGATGCAACCAATGTAAATATATGTTTAAGAGCAACAATTTTACATCCTTTTCCACCGGGAAAACATATTCTATTTTATCATTCATGAATTGTCACAGCACATACGTTGTGTACATGATATGGTGCGACGTATGTAAATTACAATACATTGGTTGCACCACCAGAAGCCTTAATGTTAGACTTAGAGAGCACGTTCGTGATGCAAAAAGTTTGGTATAGGCTGTAGCAAGTTACCGTAAAGACAGTAGTACTGTCTTTAAAAAAAATTGGGATTTCCAATGGGCTACAAATTACTCCTGGCTCACACTGGATGTAGAAAGTCTTTTCTCTAGCATACCCTACCATTTGGTTTTACAAGCCATTTCATTTCAATAAAGCTAGCTATGATGATCTAAGATGTTTTATTATTATGGGTATTCCGTACCTGTTATCAACAATTTTTTTTTCTTTTGATGGGGATTATTACTAGTGATGAGCAAACAGTAAAAAGTTCGAGTTCAAGTCGAACTTGGAATAGTAGTGGTGTTCGGTTTAAGATTCGATTCGAACTCGAACCCCATTAAAGTTAATGGGAGAAGATGTTCGGGTTAATTTTTATACCTATACAAGTGAGGAGAAGCTGTGATTACCATCTAGAAGAGTAAACTGGATACGTGGAACAAATAAGTGAAGAAAATTTGGCTGTAAGAGTGACAGAAAAAAAATTGAGAGGCTAAAATACTTCATTCCTTTCAAGACAAAACTAAAAAGATGAGGAACGCTTACAAGCAGGGACGTAGCTATATGAGGTACAGTGGTAGCAGCTGCTATGGGGCCCTACATCCTGAGGGGGGCCAAAATCCCCTCTGACATAAGAAGATAAGAAGACACCGGTATTGGAAATGGCACATGGTAACTGGTAGGAGCCCCATTTCACTTTTTGCACCAGGCCCAAGAACTTGAACTTACTCCTCTGCAGGCTGGACTAGATTACATGGCAGTACCATTGGTGGCAGCGAGAACATGCCAATGAGGAACATTGAGGTTCTGGTTTGACTAGATTAGACGGCAGTACCATTGATGGCAGCCAGGCCCGGACTGCTCATTGGGCAAACCGGGCATTTGCCCGGCGGGCCGCTGGGGTCCAGGCCGCAGGGCCGGCGCGGATCACCTGCTGAGGGGACCAGTGTGTCCCCCCAGCGGACCCCGAGTGCCGGCGCCGGTCTGTGGCGCACTACAGGGACCGCAATGGTCGCATCAGCGACCGGACCCCTGTGGCAGGGGACCGACAGGCCCCCCCTCGCCACACGGCTGCACAGCCGGGTCACCGACCCAGCCATCCAGCCATCACGGCCGCCGCCTGCACCGCGCGGTGTAAGCAGCAGCCGAGGCTGAACAGCTGGAATCTTCTGATCCTGTCTGTTCAGCTCCCAGGAGGCCGCGGGCCAGGTGCGCGATGTAATGACGTCATCGCACGCCCGCTCCGCGTCCCGCACACTGCTGCCGGCGGCCTCCGGAGAAGAGGACAGAAGAGGAAGCAGAGACATCAGTTAAGTATTGTTTTTACTTTTATTTTTTTTTTAAACTACTAGCCCTGGCTACCTATATGCTGCTCTGTCTACCAAATATACCAGCCCTGGCTACCTATATATCAGCCCTGTCTACCTATTTTCTGCACTGTCTACCTACATACCAGCCCTGGATACCTATATGCTGCTCTTTCTACCTATATACCAGCCCTGGCTACCTATATGCTGTTCTGTCTACCTATATACCAGCCCTGGCTACCATAATCAGCCCTGGCTACCTATATGCTTGCTCTGTCTCCCTATATACCAGCCCTGGCGACCTATATACCAGCCCTGGCTACCTATATCCCTCCTCTCTCTATATAACCAGCACTGGCTACCTATATGCTGCTCGGTCTACCTATATCCCCAGCCCTGGCTACCTATATGCTGCTCTGTCACTATATTTTACACCCCTGGCTACCTATATGCTGCTCTGTCTACCTATATACCAGCCCTGGCTAACTATATACCAGCCATGGCTACCTATATGCTGCTCTGTCTACCTATATACCAGCCCTGGCTACCTATATGCTGCTCTGTCTACCTATATACCAGCCCTGGCTACCTATATGCTGCTCTGTCTACCTATATACCAGCCCTGGCTACCTATATGCTGTCACAGGAAGGTGCATGAAGCAAACGGACCCAGCGGTAACGATGAAATCTGTGCTTTCTTTATTTCATTTCAGTACAACAAGTGGAGGGTGCAGGGGGGACCCACAAACCGACGCGTTTCGGGCTTAGATATAGCCCTTGTTCACGGTCACGTATTCTCAACAAAATGTGTTGATTTAAATAAGGAAGGGAAAAAGGGGGATGTGCTCAACAAGCATTCACGTCATTACCATATCCGTTTCAATAAAGTTAAAAATACATACATAAAACAATAGTATATAATAGCATCCACATGATTTGATACATAAAAAAAGGGGGCATGTAGCTAGGCACGGACAAAAGACATATCAAAGAATACCTTAATATATATAGGCTAAATCATGTCTGTAATTCAAGCCTCAGGGGTGCCCTCGTATCTAACTCGTAAATCCAGAATGCCTCGCGCATGCGCACGAGGCGTTGCCAGTCTCCTCCGTTTCTTGGGCTCTCAACTTTTTCTAATCCATAATATCGCAGGCTTTCTACTAACCCTGCATGGACCTCTATGATATACGAGTATATCAGAACACTTAAATAGCATTAAGAAAGGCCAGACATCACACTCTGGGGCAGCCAAACACTTCATAGATTGCTTGTGGCTTTTGAACTGAGAGCCGGGACACCGTGCGAGGACGAAAGGCGATATTCAGCTGGTTATATGGAAGTTGTGAACATCACTTTCGGTGAGCTGCTGCCAGTTTTTACCTATTGGTTTATTTTTTGCTGATGTACCTATATGCTGCTCTGTCTACCTATATACCAGACCTGGCTACCTATATGCTGCTCTCTCTACCTATATACCAGCCCTGGCTACCTATATGCTGCTCTGCCTACCTATATACCAGCCCTGGCTACCTATATACCAGCCCTGGCTACCTATATGCTGCTCTGTCTACCTATATACCAGCCCTGGCTGCCTATATACACGCCCTGGCTACCTATATGATCCTCTGGCTCTCTATATCCAGCTCTGTCTACCTATATACCAGCCCTGGCTACCTATATACCAGACCTGTCTACCTATATGCTGCTCTGTCTATCTATATACCAGCCCTGGCTACCTATATACCAGCCCTGTCTGCCCATATACTGCCCTGTCTACCTGTATATCTGCCCTGTATACTTATATACCTGCCCTGTCTACCTATATACCAGCCCTGTCTACCTATATACCTGCCCTGTCTACCTATATACTGCCCTGTCTGCCTATATACCTGCCCTGTCTACCTATATACTGCCCTGTCTGCCTATATACCAGCTCTGTCTCCCTATATACTGCCCCTGTCTCCCTATAAGTGGCCCTGTCTATATACTGTCCCTGCCTTCCTATATACTGGCCCTGCATGCCTATATACTGGCCCTGCCTGTCAATTAGTGGCCCTACCTGTCTATTAGTGGCCCTGCCTGCCTATTAGTGGCCCTGCCCTGCTACATACTGGCCCTGCCTGCCTACATACTGACCCTGCCTGCCTACATACTGGCCCTAGCTGGCTTACCGGCCCTACCTGGCTAGTTACTGTGGGCAGCCCCAGCTACCTGGCTAGTTACTGGGGGCTAATTACAGAGGTAGGCCATGTCTACCTACCAAATTAATGGAGGAAGGTGGTGTTTACCTACCTAATGGGGGTCTACCTATTTAAAAGCCACTTATCTGACATTTTATAATTTCTAATTTTTAGGGTCTAACATATGCTGTTTGGTTAATTGATAGGAAAGTGCTGAAAAAGAGAGGGGTCTAAGATGTATTTTTGCTAAATTCTACAGGGACGAGTAGTGACTGGGATAAGAAGACATTGCATGCTGTACCGGACAGAGAAAGAAATGGAAGGGAACGACTCATCAGGGAAGACGTCATGGAGGTTTGGGCCAGAAGAAGAAAAGGAGAAGAGAACAACTCCCATCAGAGATGATGTCTCCTGTGAGTCCCTGCTGTCCGGGGTCATTTTACTGCTGTGTTGAATTCATGTGATGGTGACCTGACTACTGGTGATGTGATTGGTGGGGTTGTAGGTTATGTTGGTGCTTATGTAGTGTCAGTGTGGGCTTGTCCCTGATTGTAAAGCAAGTGCACACCTGACTCTGTGATGAGGGGTTTCTCTGCACCACTGTTTCTTTCTTGCTTGTGTGTAGGGGGCTTTCACACGGAGCGGTTTTGGTGCATTTTTTGATGCGTTTTTTTGTGCAGAAATGTTCAGCATTAACTGCTCTGCCTTTCTGCACAAAAACGCACCAAAAACGCTCCGTGTGAAAGCAGCCTTATAGTGTAATATATTTTAGAAAGTGGCGAGGTGCGAGAACAAGGGGAATTTTTTAAGTGGATATTGTATGTGGGCTGCTGGGGGCTTAGTGCCAGGGCTGATTTTTATTCCCAGTCTGCCCTGATGGCAGCGATAATATGACAGTGGGGAACATGGAGGTTCTGGTTTGACAAGTTTAGGCAGCAGTACTATTGGTGGCAGCGAGAACATGCCAATGAGGAACATCGAGGTTTCGGATCAAGAAGATTGGACGGCAGTACCATTGGTGGCAGCGAGAACATGCCAATGTGGAACATGGAGGTTCCGGTTCGATAAAATAAGGTAGCAGTACTATTGGTGGCAGTGAGAACATGGCAATGGGGAACAGCGAGGTTCCGGTTCAACAAGATTAGGCGGCAGTACCATTGGTGGCAGCGAGAACATGTCAGAGGTTAACATGGAGGTTCTGGTTCGACAAGATTAGGCAGCAGTACTATTGGTGGCAGCGAGAACATGGCAGAGGGAAACATCGAGGTTCAAGATAACAGAACTTAGTACATTTGGTGGTAGTACAGGTGGAGGCATATAAAAAAGATAAAGTTTTGGGGGGCTACAAGGAGGATAAGTAAGAAGTGTGTGCAGTGTACATCAAGGTCATATAGGTGTATATTTCAAAATAAACTCAGCCATAAGGTTTGTATACTAGCTGTTGGCAGCAGTAGAATACAATTTGTAGAAGCAGCAGACACAAGAACTACAGACATGTGATGTGGTGTAGTTTAAATGTGTATTCCACATTGTCAAGAAGACGTGCTACAGTTTACTAGTCAGTGACATTGGCAACCGGGGCAACTAAATGGTCAGAGATCCACACTTGATTCATTTTTATAAATGTCAAACGATCCACATTGTCAGGGGAAAGATGGACACGTTTGTCAGTGATCACTCCGCCAGCTGTGCTGAAGGTGCGTTCCGGGACAACGCTGGCTGCTGGGCAGAATAAAACTTCTATGGCGTGTTGAGCAAGCTCAGGCCACTCTTCCAATTTGGACAACCAGAAGTTGAATGGGTCAAGAGTAAGTCTAAAAACATCAATGTTGAGCTGCAGGTAGTCATGGACCAGGTCTTAAGGCAGTCTCTGTGTGTCTGAATGCTGCCCTGCCTCGCAGACTTTGTTGAGGGGGTAAAAATCGATTGCCAAATGTCATGCAGTAGGGTTCTGCCACACTGCCTGATGCTGCAGCTATTTGCTATTCTACTGCTGCCGTGTTGCTGATGTTGTTCCAACGTGACATTAGAATGTAAAGACGCAAAAGATGTCTTGAGTTGATCAATGAGCACTGGCTCAAAATCCTGCATTCTACTGTCAATTTCTGTGGGTGGAAGGAAATTGCTCACTTTTGTCTTGTAACTTGGATCAAGGAGGGTGGCCACCCAGCAATCACTGTTCATTTTTATTGCCTTGATGCATGGATCATGTTGCAGGTAATGGAGCATCCAAGCACTCATGTGTGAGATGCTGCTGGCATCTCCCAAGCTTCGGGGTCATGGGGTACCAACTGGAATTTCCTCCGCTCTCTCCTCCTCCTGTGGTAATCTGTGCCAACCTCTTACCACTGAAGGGTAGTCAGTACCGGTGGTGTCCATCTCTGCCTCCTCATGCTTCTCCACTTCCTCATCCTGACCGTCACCAGAGCCCTGGCTAGCCTCATGCGCTCTACTCTATGAGCTGAACTGCCATCCTGCACCAGCACTCAACCTCGAACCACCACCTAAAGAAGACCTATACAATTGTGAAACAGTCGGCCTTCTACATCCTCCAGCGAGTAAGGCTCTGTGTCTGCCTCTTCCTCCTCCTCCTCCTCCATCACTGCTTGGACCTGCTGCCGCAGAGTGCCTAACGCTTGTTCCAGTAAAAATCTAACCAGAATGGTCAGGCTGACAAGGGAATCGTCCCATTTTGGTGGCCTCTTCAAAACTGCCAAAGATGGTGCAGAGATCCTTCACCTGTCTCCCCTCTCTATCAGTCAACACCCTGAGGTCTGCAACACTGTTAGTCAGGCCATGCAACATTTCCTACTGCATAATTACTGCCACAATCGCTGGAGCATGTGGAGGGTGGAATTCCAATGAGTTGCCACATCACATATCAGACGGTTGACGGGGAGGCCCAGATCACGCTGCAACGCTGCCAGCCGAGCCAAAGCAGGGTGTGAATGCCGGAAGTGTAAGCTAAGACCTCGAGCCTTCCCGAGCAGACAGTTAAGACCCAGGTAGCTCTTGAGAAATTTCTGTACAACCAGGTTCATGATGACGTGTGCCAGGCAAGGGATGTTCGTAAGTGTACTGATCTTAAGGGCAGCAAGGAGATTGCTCCCGTTGTTGCACACCACCTTGCTTGGTGACAGGTTCTTAGCACCCAGCCACTGGTAGTTCTAAGTGCGCTGAGCCATCCACAGCTCTTGACCTGTGGGGTTGACAGTCTCCAAGACAAATGAATTTGAGAATGGCCTGTTTTCTCTTGGCACGTGATGCTACTTGACCGTGCTTACTAGTATATGGGTATGTAGTGAGATGGACTTTGGACACAGTTGCCGCCAACGCACTGGAGATCTTTTCTGTAATGTGGCAGGCCAGGGCAGAGACAGCTTTTCTGGCAAAGAAATGCTTGCTTGACATCTGATATTGGGGGCATGCCAGGGCCATGACGTGGCCACCAGGTGGAAAGGCAACATTTCCAAGGCCAACAGCCTGCCAATGCCGACATTCAGGCTTTTGGATGGTTGGGGTGAAAGCAATGCTTTTGCTCCCACACCTGGTACACAGAAGGCTGGTTGCTGGACTGGTTGCTGTATGGCATGCAGGTCACACTGGTGGAAGGGGAAGGTGTAGGCTGTGTTGCTGGAGGTGGGAATTGGCCGACAGTATCTGGGACTGGGGATAGTGCTTGCTCATGCTGCACCGGCACATTGGCAGCAGAGCACCATTTGGGCTTGGAAGTGGTGGAGGAGGAGGAGGAGGAGACAGAAGATGTCTTGGTGGTTGGAAGCCCAGGACCTGTGTGGCCTTTTTTCTCCAAGTGACTATTCCCCAGCAATTCATGCTTTCCATGCATGTGCCTGTTCATGCTCATGGTGCTTAAACTCTTTTCATTCTTTCCTCTACTGACACGTTGATGGCAAATCCAGCATATGACGTCGGTTGGCGAATCTGAGGCTTGATCGAAAAAGGCACAGGCTTTACAGGTCCTGGACCTCTTTGACGGTAAAAACCTAGTACTGGTGTTCCCGCTGCCACCACTGACCATGGCTGGCGGAGTAATGTCAGTGGACTTGTGTGACCGCCCGCTCCCTTTCTGAGGCCGGACCTGCACTGACACTACCCCATCATCCTCCTCCTCCGCCACTGATGATGCGCTCACCACTTGCTGCTCAAAAGACCACATTAGATCCACAATGTCATCATCATCACAGGTGACTTCCTCTTCCTGACAGTCTACATCCTCAAGGTGCAGGTTAGAAGCCACAGGCACTAAGAGGCATTGCTGACCGCTCGGTATTTCTGGCGGCTGACAAGTTTTCTTCTCCTCCTCTGAGGGCATCAGCAATTGGGTGTCAGAGCAGACAAAATCATCCTCTTTGGCCTCTTGATCTTTTGAAATGCCTTCTGGCCCCAACCGCATTGTGTGATCAAAAAGCTCTTCAGAATATGGATTATTTGGAGTGGTCTGTATGGAGTGGAGTGGTTGTGATATTCGGCCCGTGTTTGCTCCACTCAGAATAATTTTCACCAATCACTATTTAAAATGTATTTCTTTGTATTGGAGATTTGTAGACGGTGTGTTATACAAATACTGAACCCCCAAAACTGCCAAAATGAACTTTTCTCCACTCAGAATAATTTTCACCTATCAACCACTATTTAAAATATATTTTTTTGTATAGGAGAATTGGAGACGGTGTGTTATAAAATTATTTCACTCCCAATACTGCAAAAACAGAGCTTTTGGGCACTGAGTATGATTTAGCAAATCCAAGCACGCTGTATAATATATATCCATGTATATGAAAGTTAGGTGTTTTGCGAGCCTGCAATTGTCGCCAAATAGCAGCTTCTGGGTGTGGGAAAGATGCAGCCAGCCTAACTATTGCTGTCTATGGAGAGGAAAATGCTAAGTCTTGATACCCTAAGCTTGCCGCACACATCCTTAACTAACTACCTAAATAATCTAAATAGCTGCTTTTCCTGTTTAATAAACAAATCTTTTGCCTGCATGCAAGCAAGCAGACAGAGAGCAGTCTGTACCGTACAGAGAGTCAGCTGAAAATGGCGCTCAGAACGCAATACAGTGAAATATATATAACATGGTCATTTGATTTTAGCAGCCATTGAGAGCCCTACACCTCAGTGATGATGTTTTCGACACTTCTCTGTGCTCTGCACTGATTGGATGGCCGCCAAAAGTGCAGAAAGGCTCTCACAGCTTTTTTAATGGATTGTCGAATGCCATGTCGAACGGGAATATTTGCTCGAATGAACAGTAAAATGTTCGGTTTAGTTCGAGAAAATAGAGATGTTCAACTCGAACTTGACTTTTCTTGAACGGTTCGATCAACACTAATTATTACCTCCAAATTTAGGTTGCCCCAATGGGTTCCATTTTCTCACCTTCTCTCGTCAACCTTTACATGGCCTGATGGTAGATAATTTTAGTTTTTTCTGTTGTATACCCCTTACAGAATGGTGTTGTCTGGTATGGGTGCTACATTGATGATCTCTTAGTGGTATGGTGTCGTGATGTGGCATTCATACCAGACCTTGTTTCGTTTCTTTCAATCATAACGATCTAAATCTCAGGTTTACGTTTTCTTGTAACCATGAGATTACTCCCTTTTCTGATATTCTTCTTTATGACAAGTCCAGACTATATTGTATAGGAAGCCTAACTCTGGGAACACAGTCTTGTGAGCAAACAGTTGCCACCTTAAGCATACCATCACTGCAATCCCAGTAGGTGAGCATACTAGAGCAAGGAGATCGTGTTCCACCCAGACATCCTACGAAAGTGAGATAAAGGTTACCAATAGACTGAAGGAGAAAGGATATTCCAATCGGTCATTAAAGAGAGCAGGGGACAAACTTAAAAATAAATCACACAAGTCTTTTTTGGATGTAAAAAATAAAATAATCAGAAAGAGAGTGTAAAAAATAACAAACGTTAAGAATACTGTATGTGCTTTTTATCCATAGCATATAGTGATGATTTCCAAAAAATAAAGATCATCTTCTATAAAAACTTTGGCAAGATGACAAGCTATTAGCATTGACAGAAAGGAAAACAAAATATGTAGCCAGGAAAAATAAAACGCTGGCAAATATATTTTCCCGTAGTACGTTTTCCAGCATTAAAAGGAATAAGGTGTGGTTATCCCAGAAGGGATTTTTTAAATGTGGAGGTTCATGGTGCAGCGTTTGTAAATATATGGGGAAAAAAATTTCACAATTATATATTAAAAAAAGCATATGAAATAAAATAATTTACAAATTATGATACAATTCATGTAATATATGTTATATGCAGTTCAAATCAGAAGTTTACATACAGTATACAAAAAGACAAATATGCATGTTTTTATCACTATCTGACATGAAATTAGAATAAAACTTATCCATTATAGGTCAATTAGGATTAACAAAATTATTTTTATTTGCCAAATGCCAGCATAATGAGAGAGAGAGAATTTTTTAAAGGCATTTTTATTACTTTCTGCAAATGTAAAAGTTTACATACACTAGGATTACTATGCCTTTAAACAATTTGTTACAGCCCATATGATAATATATCTTTGGAAGCATGTCATGTATTCTGATTATTGGCAACATCTGAGTTAATTAGAGACACACCTGTGGATGTATTTTAAAGCACATCAGAAACACACTACTTTTGAGTGGAACATCATGGGAAAGTCTAAAGAAATCAGCCAAGATATCAGGAAGAGGATTGTGGACTTGCACAAGTCTGGATCCTCCTTGGGTGCAATTTAAAGATATCTGAAGGTGTTTTCTTGATCTGCACAAACAATTAAACACAAGTGCAATCAAGATGGGAATGTCCAGCCATCATACTGATCAGGAAGGAGACAAGTTCTGTGTCTCTGAGATGAACGTGTTTTGGTCTGACATGTGTATATCAACCCAAGAACAAAAGCAAAAGACCTTGTAAAGATGCTGAAGGAAGCTGGTAAGATTTTGTCATTATCCACAGTGAAACGAGGACTGTATCAACATGGACTTAGAGGCCAATCTGCAAGGAAGAAGCCATTACTCCAAAAGAAACATATAAAAGCCAGATTAATTTTTGCAAATGCACCCAGGAACAAAGACCTACATTTTTGGAGACATGTTCTGTGGTCTGACGAAACTAAAATTGAACTGTTTGGCCATAATGACCGTCGTTACATTTGGAGGAAAAAGGGAGAAGCTTGGAAGCCTAAGAATACCATCCCAACGATGAAAAAGGGGGTGGCACCATAATGTTGCTGGGTTGTTTTGCTGCAGGAAGGACTGGTGCACTTCATAAAATAGATGGAGTCATGAGGAAAGAAGATTATTTGACAATACTGAAGCAACATCTCAAGACATCAGCCAGAAAGTTAAAGCTTGGACGGAGATGGATCTTCCAAATGGACAATGACCTGAAGCATACTGCCAAACTGGTTACAAAGTGGATAAGGATAGCCAAGTCAATGTTTTGGAGTAGCCATTATAAAGCCCTGATCTCAATCCTATTGACAATTTATGGGCAAAGTTGAAAAGGCAGGTGCGAACAAGACGCCCTACAAACATGGCTCAGTTACACCAGTTCTGTCAGGAGGAATGGACCAAAATTTCTACCAACTATTGTGAGAAGCTTGTGGAAAGATATCCAAAATGTTTAAACCAAGTCATACAGTTTAAGGGCAATGCTACCAAATACTAATGAAAAGTATGTAAACTTTTGACTTTGCAGAAAGTAATAAAAATGAATTAAAAAAATTCTCTCTTTCTCATTATTCTTGCATTTTGAAAATATAAATAATTTTGGTTCCTAATTGACCTAAAACAGCTAAGGTTTTTTCTGATTTCATGTCAGATAGTGAGAAAAACATGCATATGTGTCTATTTATATAGTGTATGTAAACTTCTTCTGGTTTCAATTGTATTGCACAGTATGTGACCAATATTGCAAAGGCTGCACTGTCCACAAATTAAAAAACAGAATTGCAGAGCATCTTAATGGAATTAAAAATAAAAATACCCAAACAGAGAAAAAAATTGAATATAAGGTGCTCACCCTCAGTGTCCATCAAGCTCCATTTGTTGAAGCTATATTTAGAGATGGGCGAATTTCTCAAAAATTCGATTCGCCGAATTCGCTGAATTTTCCGTCAAAATTTGTTTCGACCCGAATAAATTTGGGACAAATCGCGTTAAAAAACATCTATTTCCTGGCTGCAGAGAGCCTGTAGGGTGCTGTAGAACATTGTGCCATGCTTAAATATGCAGAGGGAGCTTGGTTTTGTCTTCATACAATGCTGTGTTTTAGTATGACACGCACATGACTGCCGCCGCTCTTAGAATTGCTTCACTCGACAATTCCCTGGGCACTTACGGGGGCAAAACTGACCAAAAGACTGAAGTGGGAACGCAGCCTGACAAAGAAACGAGCTGAGGGCTAAGATACTATAATAGCATCAAAGAACACCGTAGTAGGTTACAGGAGCCGCCACAGATCGCAGCACAGTAAGGGGACGATGGCAATAGCCATGCCAGGGAGCGGAATCTAAGTAGGTCCCGATTTTCAAAAGAGCCCGTCGCAAAGCGGGATGGACTTGCTGTGGCAGGAGTCTACCAGGTCGCTACCCCTGACGTGACTTGCTTGCGGTGGCAGCCGAGGTGTAGCGAGGTACAAATTGTAAGGCAAACTCGGAGTCGGGGACAAGCGTAAGGTCAGGACAGCCGGCAAGGATCGTGGTCAAGGGACGGAGGCAAGAGGTACGGTACACGAATATGAAAGACTAGGCTCAAGGAGGAGGCAGAAGCAGTTTTTACTTTCTGTAATTTGGATATACGATTCACATTCTTCATACTGAAGAAGCTCATTCAAAGCCAGTTTTGCAGCATTTGCTTTTGCTTCACCATTCCAGTTTTGTACTAAATTCCATCACTAATGGCACCGAATGCAAAATAAGCACCTAAAACATTCCCTGTAGTTAGGGTCTCCTTCAGTTCAAGTACGCTGCATTTCAACAAATTGGTGTCACGCAGAAACTGGATTCAAAATACCACATTTATACTTCATAATAAACTGCATTGGAACTTTTTTAGGTATTAATGAAGAAGGTGATGGAGGTAGAATCTCCTTGGCCAAGAATGGTTTCGGAACGTTAGCAGACTGACTACGGAGGATTTCTCTATAGTACTTGAGTTTGTCCTCCCTCTCAGCAGCTGGAAAAAAGGCTCCCATTTTGGACTGGTAGCGAGGGTCCAAGAGGGTGGAGAGTCAAAAGTCATCCCTCTGCTGGATGGTGACTATTCGGCTGTCACTAGCCAGGCAAATAAGCATGCTGCAGGCCATGTGTGCAAGTGATTCTGAGGGACTCCCTGCCTCCATCTCCACTGTATACTGCCACGGTGCTTGGGGGTGCTTGGGGGACAGTGGCACAATGACAGAGTGTGGAGGTCACGGCAGCAGCCACAGCAGCAGCATGAGGTCAGACAGTGGCACAATGACATTCTGGAGGTGGCAAAAACAGGAGTAGGCCACAGAGTGGCACAATGACAGAGTGTGGAGGTCACTGCGGCATCAGCAGCATGAGGTCAGACAGTGGCACAATGACAGTGTGGAGGTGACAGCATCAACAGCAGCATGAGGTCAGACAGTGGCACAATGACAGAGGGTGGAGGTCACAGCAACAGCCACAGCATCAGCATGAGGTCAGACAGTGGCACAATGACAGAGTGTGGAGATCACAGCAGCAGCCACAGCAGCAGCATGAGGTCAGACAGTGGCACAATGACAGAGTGTGGAGGTCACAGCAGCAGCCACAGCAGCAGCATGATGTCAGAGAGTGGCACAATGACAAAGTGTGGAGGTCACGGACGCAGCCACAGCAGCAGCATGAGGTCAGAGAGTAGTACAATGACACAGTGTGGAGATGACGGCATCAACAACAGCAGCAGCATGAGGTCAGACAGTGGCACAATGACACAATGTGGAGGTCACAGCAGCAGCCACAGCAGCAGCATGAGGTCAGACAGTGGCACAATGACAGAGTGTAGAGGTCATGGCAGAAGCCACAACAGCAGCATGAGGTCAGAGAGTAGTACAATGACACAGTGTGGAGATGACGGCATCAACAGCAGCAGCAGCATGAGGTCAGACAGTGGCATAATGACACCAGGACTGTATTTATAGGTCATGCTGCCCTAGGCACTAATCCCGAATACGCCCCCATTACCACGCCCTTTTCATATCATGTCACACCCTTTACAAAAGCCACGCCCACTACAACCATGTAATGGCTCTAGAAGAAAGCTAATTGAAGGGTAGCCAGGCCCTCCTTTAGATATGAGGTAACAGGGACCTCCTTTAGATATGAGGTAGCAGGGCCCCCCTTTAGATATGAGGTAGCAGGGCCCCCCTTTAGATATGAGGCAGCAAGGCCCCCCTTTAGAGGTTAGGTAGTCAGGGCCCCCCTTTAGAGGTTAGGTAGCAGGGCCCCCGTTAGATATGAGGTAGTCAGGGCCCTCCTTTAGATGTGAGGTAGTCAGGGCTCTCCTTTAGATTTGAGGTAGTCAGGGCTCTCCTTTAGATGTTAGGTAGTCAGGGCCCTCCTTTAGAGGTTAAGTAGTCAGGGCCTCCTTTAGAGGTTAGGTAGTCAGGGCCCCCCTTTAGAGGTTAGGTAGCAGAGCCCCCTTTAGTGGTTAGGTAGTCAGGGCCCCCTTTAGATATGAGGTAGTCAGGGCCCTCCTTTAGATGTTAGGTAGTCAGGGCCCTCCTTTAGATGTTAGGTAGACAGGGCCCCTTTAGATTTTAGGTAGTCAGGACCTCCTTTATATATGAGGTAGTCAGGGCCCTCCTTTAGATTTGAGGTAGTCAGGGCCCTTCTTTACATGTTAGGTAGTCAAAGCCCTCCTTTAGATGTTAGGTAGTCAGAGCCCTCCTTTAGATGTTAGGTAGTCAGGGCCCCCCTTTAGATATTAGGTAGTCGGGGCCCACCATTAGATGTTAGGTATCCAGGGCCCCCTTTAGATGTTAGGTAGTCAGGGCCCTCCTTTATATGTTAGGTTGTCAGGGCCCTCCTTTAGATGTTAGGTTGCCAGGGCCCACCTTTAGATGTTAGGTATCCAGTGCCCCCATTTAGATGTTCGGTAGCCAGGGCCCCCTTTAGATGTTAGGTAGCCTGGGCCTCCCTTTAGATGTTAGGTAGCCAGGGCCCCTCTTTAGATGTTAGGTAGCCAGGGCCCCCCTTTAGATGTTAGGTAGCCAGGGCCCCCCGGAAGCTGTTAGGTAGCCAAGGCCCCCCTTTAGAGGTTAGGTAGCCGGGCGGTCCCTCTCACCATACCCCCCTCCCATTTCCCCCCACCCTACCCCGTCCACCTTCTCCCCTCCCCTCCGATTCACTTACCTGTCCTGAAGAGCAGGAGGCCTCGGTCTTCTTCTCTTGGCGCCATCCCTGCGCTCTAGAGTTGGGGTGGGCGCGCTGCATTCCTCTCTTCCCAGCCAGCAGCTTCCGCCTCTTCAGTAGCGGGCGCGCGCTGTTAGGGAAATGAGGAGGGGCAGCGCTGCCCCCTCCTTCCCAGCAGCGTACCGCGCCACTGAAGAGACAGGCAGCATCAGCGCAACTTTCTGATGCTGTCTGTCATTACAAAGGAGCGCGGAGGGAGAAGCATGTATGTCCTACGGCACTTCGTTGTCCGCTCGCCGCTCTGCCCAAAAAGCACAATCGATTTCTTGCTGCTGACGCGGGAGCAATATCCCTATGTGATTCGTTCGCCCAGGCAGCCAGGTGTAGGACTGCGTGACACCGCTGTGCCCTATACATGTGGAATGATGGAGCAGCACTTGTGTGGGCTGAGCCACGTTTCTCCCAGGCCACCGGGTGGTGACGCTGCATGTGTTGATGCAAGGCCGTGGTGCCATCGTTAGCTCCCTGGCCACGCTTCACTTTCTGCCCACAGATTCTACATATACCCATATTCGGCTCCTCCGGTGTCTTAGCAAAGAACTGCCCCACCGCCGAATAGCTGATTTTACCGCCAACACTCCGCACTGAGTGCCTACTACCGCCGCTGCCTCGCTGAGCCCCTGTGCTGCTACTTTCTTGGACCGGCAATGCGGGTTTTCTACCCCGTGGCCATTTGGCTCCCAACCTCACGGGACTCAGGGCCGCACTACCCACTTTCTGGCTGAGCCGCTGCCTGAAGCGCAAGCTGACGCCCTCTTCTCCTGACGATGAAGAAGCCCTTGCTTCACCTGGCTCCCAAGTGCGGTTGGCTACATCATCATCGATTATTGTTGGATCTTCACTGCTATCCTCCTAAACGGTCTTGGTATGCAGCGGCTGACCCCTCACAACATGACCTCCCATGCTACTCTCCACATCCATACTTTGCCGCCTACTGCAAGAAGCAGGGGAAATCGGCCCCATTTCTTCGCTGCCAAGTAGCTGCTGACTGTCCCCAATGTTCATCCTCGCTGTATTTGTGGCGCAGATCCAGACCACATAGTAGATCTCTGGTGAGGGAACCAGATTGGGGCAGAGGCGGGTTGAGGGGCATTGAGGGCCGCTGACCCACTCCCGGGCCATGCCAACTAAGAGTTGTGCCTGACGTTCCCACTGACACTTGGCTGGGGTTGTCAGATGTCATCTGGGAGGAAGTGGATGACCTAGGTCAACCAATCAAAAACCCTTGGGTTGCTGGTCAACACACAGCCGCTATTATGACACCGGCAGTTCTGGCCTCACCGAGTGACCCCTGCTGCGAGTCCCTTTCTGCTGCGACCTGTGCCTGCTCCAGGAATTTTGTGCCCTGCCACTTGCAGGTGAAGAGCTGCCACCACTTATCTGACATTTCTGTTTGTTCTTTAAAAAGTATAAACTCTGTTTAATGAAGATATCTGTATATGATAAATACACAAACTGTATTTGACTCCCAAAAGAACCCACTAACAGGCCTGTGTAACCCTTGTATATAAATTGTGCTACAGAAATCACCAGGAAAAAAGTAACTGGTATGTGGCATGTAAAAACGCAGTATATTTTACTGAATAAGAAAGCACAAACACGCTTAATTAACCCTCGGATATAAATTATGCTACAGAAATCCCCAGGAAAAATTTCCCGTCTTTGAGTTTAAAAAAACACCGTTTATTTTTGGATTACAAAAGCACAAACATGCTTAAAAACCCTCGGATATAATTTTTTGCTACAGAAATCACCCGGAAAAAATTAACTGGTATGTGGCGTGTTAAAACGCCGTGTATTTTTCTGAATAAGAAAGCACAAACAGGCTTAATTAACCCTCGGATATAAATTGCACTACAGAAATCAGCAGCAAAAAATTAACTTGTCACGAATGCTGGTAGTGGATCCGCTGGACCACCGCAAGCGATGGTGAAAACTGTACCAGGGAGCGGAGTCTAAGTAGAACCGGTTTTCCCCCAGAGCCCGCCGCAAAGCGGGATGGACTTGCTGCGGCGGGAAACTACCAGGTCGCTTCCACTGGCGTGACTTGCTTGCGGTGGCAGCCAAGGCAGTGCGTGGTACAAAATCGTGAGACGTAGGCGTAGTCGGGGACAGGCAGGAGGTCAGGACAGGCAGCAGAGGTTCGTGGTCGAGAAACGGGTGCGTAACAGTTCGGGACACGGTAAACAGGACTCGATGCAAGAAACACTTTCTCTAAAGGCTGTAGGGCACTAAAGATCCGACGGGGGCGTACCGAGAAGGAAGGAAGTTATATAGGGTCAGCGACCAGCCTTACCCAATAATAGGGGCGCTGGCCCTTTAAACATAAGAGAGCCGGCGCGCGCGCCTTAGGCGCGGGGACGCGCGCACCGGCCGGCAGGGAAGATGCGGTGACGCGGGAGCGAGGTCAGGTAAGGGACTCCGAGCGCAGGTAGGGACACGGGCCGCGGCGCTACAGCTCCCGGACGCCGGAGGGGCCGCAGTGGCACGAGTGCGCCCACAGCCTGGGCGAGGGGCTGCGGACCCATTAGTGACATAACTGTTATGTGACTTTCAAAAACCCTCTTTCTTTTACTGACTACAAAAGCAAAAACACGCTTAATTAACCCTCGGAAATAATTTATGTTACAGAAATCATCAGGAAAAATGTACTCGTCTTTGGCGTTTAAAAACACCGTTTATTTTACTGACTACAAAAGCACAAACACGCTTAATTAACCCTCGGATATAAATTGCGCTACAGAAATCAGCAGCAAAAAATTAACTGGTATGTGGCTTGTAAAAACGCTGTTTCTTTTACTGAATACAAAAGCAAAAACAGGCTTAGACAACCCTTGGATATTCAATGTGCTCCAGAACTGACCAGATGGCATTAAAATGTATATGGAGCAGAATTGGACCCACATTGGACTTCAATTACAATACCCCACAAACTGAATCAAAATTATAACGGAAGAGGAGCAGTCTCTGATAAAAGCTGTGACACCCCCCCAAAAATCGCTGTTAAAAAAATAATTCTTTTGTGTGAGATCTCTGCAGCAGAAGCTGCAGCATGGCACAGTGAGAGGAGTGTGAGCAGCCAGCGTTGTGTCTGGACTGATATAATGCAGTGACGTCACAGAATCCCGACGGTCTCTGATTGTCTTCATCTCTGCACATGTCATTGAGGGTGTTCCTTTCTTCCTCCCAGAGTTCTTTGCCCCATGTAACGCCACGTGCTTGCGGCCATTTTATCAATCAAAAACACGCTTCGTTCCCGCGAATCACCCCAAACTTCGACTTTGTTCAGAATCAGTTTTCCTGAAATTCTAAACGAATTCTACTTCGTTAGAATTGATTCGCCCATCTCTAGCTATATTATCATCTGTTCCCAAAGTCAATTGCAGGAATTTGGATGTGTTCTGGATGCAGGCAGACTTGATTATAAACAGGAAAAACTCGAACTTCGGCACATCCACTAAAATTCCAATGCTTTTTTATAAATTATTAAAAGACACGAACATGGTGCACAGGAAAAACATGTAAAATAACACCTACGCGTTTCTGGCTAAATGTATCCCTTGTTCACAGCATATCTTATAATGTCAGACATTTAATTTAAAAGCACTCACCAGAACCATGTTTCCAACCCTTCCTGTGTGAAGAATCAATGCATATCATTTAACCCCTTATGAAACAAGGATCTCAATGTTTTAGATTTGTATAAATACTGAGAACAGGTTTTTTCTTACCAATGTTAAGAATTAGATAACTCAAAGTTTTTGTAGTCCTCTCATTTTTATTAAGTATTCTGTGTAAGCATAGGGAGATGTTTAAAGAATATGTTTTTAAATTTTTCCCTTTCATTATTACAAATTGTGTAAAAAAAATCCCAATTTTTGGTTAAATTTAAATTTTAAAATTGTTTTTTTTTTTTTTTCCCCTTTTTCCAAGTTGTTAACCATTTCCTTCGATCTGAATTGTTCACTATTCCTTTAGCTCTACGCATCATCCATCTAGGGTAATCTCTCTTTGAAACTATCATCTATCTCCCTTATGGCTTTCTTATAGCCTTTTTCTTTTTTTATTAGCTTTTTGTTTCTTTTATTTTTCCCTGTGTGTATGAATTTGACAACTGTTATCCCTGAGAAGGGTGTTTCCGGACAAGGATTTTCTGTATAAACTAGTATTAATGCAGTTATTTTCTTTATCTGCCTCTAGAATTAAATCCAATAAGGGTAGATTTTTTTATCAAAAAAACCCTGTAATTTGAAAATTATAGTCTTTATCTTTTAGTATTACATTCGTTGGGGCTATCGACTCGATTTAATGTCGATAGTCGGCCCCCATCGATAAGGTTTTCGGTCGATAGTGTCATCTCCGATGACCATTAAAGTCTAGGGGAAAAACAACCCTTCTTTTTACACCCAAAACAGGGCTGGAAAGGGAATTAACAGCCCACAGTCAAATGGATACCCGTAATTTAGGCACAACACTTGGCTATAAAGCCACAGAAAAAAAAATCACAAATTCCTATACCGTTTGTACCCCGAGACCTTAAACCCGCATCACCCCCCAAATTAAAAAGTGAAGAAGGCAGTATGAAATGAACCATCATTTTTTTTGAATGGACTTGAATTCCCGTTGGAACTCAGCATGAGCCCCAAAATGCATGACCCCCACATTTAAAAGTGCCCAAAAAGGAGTTTTTTAAACAATTTTGTTGAACTGGACATTGTATACCTGTCCCGGGCCCAGCATGGCCCCCAAACCTGCAAACCCCCCCGTTTAAAAAGTGCCGGGAAAAAAGGGTCTTTAAACCCCCTTTTAGTTTCATGGAATTGCTTACCCGTCCCGGGCACAGCAGGCCCCAAACCTGCAGAACCCCCCGATTTAAAAAGTGCCGGAAAAAAAAGTCTTTCAACCACCCCTTTTGTTTCATGGCATTTCCTTTCCCGTCCTGGACCACAGATGAGCCCCCCAACCCCGCATGACCCCCACTTTAAAAAAGTGCGGAAAAAGGAGTCTTTTAACACCCTTTTTGTTTCACTGGAATTGAATACCCGTCCTGGGCCACACATGACCCGGGCGGAGTTACAGTGGGTGCGGTGAGAGCCAAAATTTTGGGTCCCTCATTATTAACCCGCAGGTTTTAAAAAGCCTGATGGCCAGCAAAAGAAAATTGCGTGCGAAGCAGAGTGCGGGAAACGGAGTGTGAGAACTCCAGCCTTTCCCCAGTACACGTAATACTGGGTAGCGTTGCCCCCGTTGGGGTGCGGACAATTGAGCTTCACTTGGGAAAAAATGGTGGTTTTCCTCCCGTTACACCCCGGTGCCTTTTTTGGCATTTTTTTTTCTTTTACTAGTGCTGGGGGAAATGGTCTCTGTTTTGTTCCTGTCCGTGCTCCTTTCTCCTGTCTCTGAATAACCTACTTGGTCAAGTTTTCTTATTTCCCTTTTCAATTAGAGGAATTTTTTTTTTTCGCTATTTTGTCATGCAAGTTTTTTAGTATTTAATTTAAAAAAATTTTTTTAAAAGGTGGGAATCCACCCCTGTCTTTGTTTTTCTTTTTTAATGCATTAAAGGGTTGTCTCAATAAAGGGATTGATAGCTATAGTTAAGATCTAGTAAAAACACATAGTTCATTTTGCAATATGTGTCCATAAACACAGTCAACCAGATACCTTTTCCTGTTTCATGACTTGCACCATCACCTTGAGCCAACTCTTGACCATTGTGGAAGAACAAATGTCTTTTAGAAAAAACATTTTTTAGAATATGGACCATGTAGAATAGCTGCATCTCGTCACAGCAAAAATACCTCCAAAAATTCAAAGCATGACCCTTGAGCCACTTTGGACACAATTGTGAAGAATCAAAATGTATGATAGAAACAAACATTTTTTAGAAATAGGATCTGTTGCATAGCTGCTGTCACAGCAAAATAGCACCCCCAAAAATCAAAACAAGACCCCATGAGCCACTTTTTGACAAATTGTGAAGAAAAAAAATAAAACCCCCCCAAAAAAGTGTGTATTAGAAACAATATTTATTAGATAGAGACCGTGTAGTAATTGCTGCATTTCAAAGCTGCACTGGAACCAAAAAAATTATAAAACATGACGTCTCAGCCACTGTTAAAAATTAGTGAAGGAGAAATGCCAGTCTTAGAGAGCCACATTTCTGTTCCTAAGAGGACATGATTATTGCTGTATCTTACCGCAACATGACCCAAAAAAATTATAAATATGACTTCTCAGCCACTGTTAAAAATTTGTGAAGGAGAATGTCACTTAGAAAGCCGACAATTTCTGTTCAAAGGTCACCATGATTATTGCTGTATCTCACAGGCAACATGACACAAAGTAAATTATAATATTATGACTTCTCAGCCAACTGTTAAAAATGTGAGGCAACATGACCCCAAAAACATTGCAATGAGAGAAAAAATTCTAAAGATGCGTGATGTTGAAAATGAAATGGTTTTGTATGAAACCTTGGTGTCTGTATAAGTATCCGCACAGCAAAAAACAGCAAACAATGGAACTGTGGGAAGGGAGAATAAAATTTGCCAGTAAGAAATGATCATTTAAAAAAGAAGTTTTTCAAGAAGGACCATTTCTGTTTGGAGAGGAATGTGAAGTAGACCTCGGCAACTAATCGTGTGACCTCGTACAATTGGGGCCACAACATCATCAGAGATCCAATGCTCTGATTCAGATCTGATGAAAGTTCAATCGATCCTACATTATCTGTTGGAAAGCCGGAACTGCGTTTGTCTGTAATGAGCTCCTCGGCGGTGCCATGAAGGTCCCGCTCAGATCTGCACGCTGGCTACTGGGCAGGACAACACCTCTATGGCGTGGCAGAGCAGCTCGGGCCAATTCGTCCAATTTTGGATTACTCCAGGAGTCTATTGGGTCCGGTACACATACAAAAACATTGTGTTGAGACGCCAGATAGTCGTCAACATGATCCTTAAGATGGGGTCTGCTGGGTGTTGTAGTGTGCCTGCATTGCGATGCGTTGGTGAGGGTGGGTAATAAAAGATTGCCAGATGGTCACCCCGCGCGTAGGCTTCTGCCACCTTGCCTGCTGCTGCCGCTGCTGGGATGCCTCTACGGCGACTGCACTCTAATGCTGTCACGTGGATGCATTGATTCCACCGTGGACATTTTGAAGAACGATGGAGCAGACGCCAACACGATGTTCTTCCAGGTGATCAATCAGCAAGGTCTCCATTTCTGCATTATTACTCTCTATTTGGGTGGGTTTGGCGTAGAGGAGTGCTGAGTCTTTATTTTCGCGCTACCGGGGATCCAGGAGGGTGGCCACCCCGTCACTGTTGTTCATTTGGGTGCCTTAATGAGGAGGATCATGTTGGAGGAAATGGAGCATCCAAGCACTCATGTGAGAGATGGAGCCTTGAGTTCCCAAGCCTCTGGGTTGAGGGGCACTAGCAAACTCATCTTCCTCATCTGCCTCAAATTCACGCCAACCTCTTTCCAAGGCAGGGACGTCGGTGTCTAGGAATACCTCCTCCTCCGCTTCCTCCGGCACAGCTTCAACACAGCCCTGACTTGCCTCAGATGATGCACCCTGAGAGCTGAGGTGCCGCCTTGCACTAGCTCTGGACCCTGAACCACTGCCTAATGAAGACCGATAAAATTGAGAAACTGTCGGGCCTTGTGGATTTGACGGAGAGAAAGGCTCCGTGTCTGCATCTGTGTCCGTCTCCTCCTCCGTCGCTGGCGGGACCTGATGTTTCAGAGTGTCCAACGATCGTTCCAGAACTAAGATCACCACAATGCTCATGCTGACAAGGGCATCGTCCGCACTGACC
Organism: Phyllomedusa bahiana; assembly: GCA_025379985.1. Classification (NCBI taxonomy): domain Eukaryota; kingdom Metazoa; phylum Chordata; class Amphibia; order Anura; family Hylidae; genus Phyllomedusa; species Phyllomedusa bahiana. Next base: position 72,906 of record JAODAL010016050.1, read on the forward strand.
ATTTTGGTGGCTTCTTCAAAACTGGCAAGGATGGTGCAGAGCTCTTTCACCTGCCTCCACTCTCGGTGGCTCAACACCCCGAGGTCCGCACCGCTGCTTGTCAGGCCATGTGTTACTTCGTACTGCGTAATGGCATTGCGCTGCTCCCACAATCGCTGGAGCATGTGGAGGGTGGAATTCCAGCGTGTTGCCACGTCAACAATGAGACGGTTGACGGGGGATACCGAGCTGACGCTGCAACGCAGCCAGGCGGGACGAAGCAGGGTGCGAACGGCGGAAGTGCGAACTCAGACCTCGAGCCTTCTTCAGCAGGCAGTCCAGACCCGGGTAGCTCTTTAGAAATTTCTGGACGACAAGGTTCATGACATGTGCCAGGCAAGGGATGTGCTCCAGCCTACCGATCTTAAGGGCGGCCAGCAGATTTCGCCCGTTATCGCACACCACCTTGCCTGGCACAAGGTTCTTGTCACCCAGCCAGCGCTCGGTCTCGTTGCGGAGAGCCGTCCACAGCTCCTGACCTGTGTGTGGACGGTCTCCAAGGCAGATTAATTTCAACATGGCCTGGTGTCTCTGGGCACGTGATGCCACCAGAGGACCTTGGGGGAAAGAGCCCTGCACCATCCCTGCGGTTTTGAAGAGCGTGCGCCGAGCCTGAGAGCCACCGTCACCCCCAGAGACATCCACCCAGCTCACCCAGTGAGCTGTCACAGAGATATAGCGGCCTTGGCCGTGCTTACTAGTCCATGTGTCGGTGGTGAGATGGACTTTTCCGGACACAGATGCAGACAACGCGCTTGAAATTTTAGATGACACGTGGCTGGCCAGGGCAGGGACGGCTTTTCTGGCAAAGAAATGCCTGCTCGGCATCTGGTATTGGGGGCAGGCGAGGGCCATGACGTGGCGGAACCCATCTGTGTCCACCAGACGGAAAGGCAACATTTCCAAGGCCAAAAGCCTGGCAATGCCGACATTCAGGCTTTTGGCTTTGGGATGGTTTGGGTTAAAGTGTTTCTTCTGCTCCCAAACCTGGAGACAGAAGGCTGGCTGCTAGACTGGCCGCTGTACGGCGTGCAGGTCGTCAAACTGGCGGAAGGAGAAGGGGTAGGATGGGTCTCTGGTGGTGCTGGTGGTACTCGGGCGACGGTGGAGGCTGAAGCGGAGGCTGATCCCTGATCATGACTCTGAGAGACATGGGCAGCTGAGGAATGCTTGGTGGTGGCGGAGGAGGAGGCGGAGACAAAGGGTGTGACAGTGGTTGGAGGCCCGGCGTCGGTCTGGCCTTTTTTGGCCAAGTGTTCCCTCCATTTCAACTCATGCATTCGCTGCATGTGACTAGACATGTTGGTGGTGGTTAACCACTTAAGGTTCTTGCCTCTACTTATGCGTTTACGGCAAAGGCGGCATATGACATCGCTGGGTGAATCAGAGGCTTGCTCAAAGAAGGCCCAGGCTTGAGAGGTCCAGGACCTTTTTGACGGCGATAAGCGAGGAGCGGGGTTTGCGACTGACCGTGGCTGGCGGAATCATATCAGCGGACTTCTGCGACGCCCTCTCCTTTTTGTGGCGGGGACCCGTATTGACACTACCCATCGTCTTCCTCCTCGTCCTTGAAGCGCTCGCAAGCAAATTCTGCGGAAAAGACCAGGATGGATCCGCAATGTCGTCATCATCATCATCATCAACACAGGTGACTTGGTCGTCCTGACTTTCTGCATCCAGAAGCTGCGGGCTACAAGCAAGGGGCACTGCAAGGCGTTGCCGACCGCCCGGGATTTTTGCCGATTGACCGGCTTCCTTCACCTCCTCTGATGGCATCAGTAACTGGGCGTCAGAGCAGACTAAATCATCCTCTTGATCTTTTAACATGCCTTCTGACCCCAACCGCATTTTGTCATCAAAGAGGTCTTCAGACAATGGATTATCCACAGTGGTGGGTACACGAGTTGACATTTGGGCTGCTTCATGTTGGACGGATGCTGATGATGCTGATGAAACATTTGTGGCCGTGACGGGGAGGACGAGGAGGTAAGACTGCTAGATGCAGGTTGCATTAACCACTGAAGGACAGATTGGCGACGATGTTCGTTACTTAGATTCACAGGGCCCTGACCCAGCGATGACAGGCCTGACGGTCCTGCAACTGACGATCCGCTGGCATGCGTGTTGTCGCCAGCACTGGAAGGAGCACCTTTCTCTCGTCCTCTACCTCTCCATGTGCTAAACCCCCTCTTTGCTCGCTTACCAACTGCATTTGCGGTCCATGTCAGAAATATAAAAATTTGAGAAGGTATGGAATAGTTTGGAAAGTCTCTTATGTAAAAGACGGGCAAATCACTGTTATTCTCAAATCCCTCTAATCAAAACTAAAATTGCTGGATTCATATTTAAACTGGCAAAGTGTCTATCAAAAATCTGCGACTGGGGATAAAGTCCAAAAAAAACAAGTATGCTGTTATGTTTTCGTTTAAGACACGGTATTTTTTTTGCTCCTTTCTATTCACCTCGTGGTGACTATAGAATTGCCTGTTTTAAGATTTACGTGGAAGCTGCGTCAATGACAAAGCTGGGTGCGCAAAAGTCTATAAAAAACACGTTATCTGTTATGCTTTTCGTATAATCACAGTATTTTGTGACCTTTCAATATTTACTGTGGGACATTAGAATTGTGTTTTAAGATTTACGTGGATGCGGCGTCACATGAACAATGGCTGGGTGCAGCAAAAAGTCAAAAAAACACGTATTGTATGTTTTCGTTTATAATACACAGTATTTTTTGCACCTTTCAATTACCTGTGGTGATATAGAATTGCTGTTTTAAGATTTACGTGGATTTGCTGCAGTCAATGAACAAAGCTGGGTGAGCATAGTCCAATAACAACGTTATGCTGTTATGTTTTCGTATTACATGGTAGTTTTTGCACTTTCAATTCACCTGTGGTGGTGACTATAGAATTTGCTGTTTTAAGATTTACGTGCGATGCTGCTGTCAATGAACCAAAGCTGGTGCGCCAAAGTCAAAAAACACGTATCTGTTTTGTTTTGATATAATAACGGTATTTTTTGCTTTCATTCACCGTGGTATACTATAGAATTGCTGTTTTAAGCTTTACGCTGGATTCTGCGTCAATGAACAAAGTGGGTGCGCAAAAGTCAAAAAAACAGTATCTGTTATGTTTTGTTTGCATACACGTATTTTGCAAACAACAACCTGTGCTGACTCTACAAGATTGCTGGATTGTAAATATTAACTGCAGGTGGATTTATCAACACAGGTTGGAACAAGGGTAAAATTGAAAATGAACACCTTTCTGAAATGTATTCTGATATTAAAAGTGGAGTTTTGAACACCTAACAAGGAGACTGCAAGTTACTAGAAATGTTGTGGTATCCAATATAAGTCAGCTGCCCAATATCCAGGGAAAATTTTCAATAGCAAACTGTTAATAATAAGCTATTGCGAGTGCAATGTGCTACACTTAAGTCTTGGTGAACTTTATCCAGTGTTCTTTATCAGATCGAGCTTGCTGTGTTCGCCGCGGGCCCCCACACGCTCACTCGTGACTTTTACAGCGGGAGATGCTGGCTTTAAAATTTCTAGTAAATAAATATATCTTCCAAATCTCTAATTAACTAAATTGGAATGGAATCACAGCTAATAGTAGACGGTTTCTCTGTGCAGAAATAGCCTAATTTCGCTGAGCTGTTTTGGGCCCAAGGCAGAGCGCACGTCCTATTCCTATGAGAGCTGAGTGACACTAAGGGCTGAACAGGAAACGTGTTCTATGTAATACGTTGCGGTCATGGGATTTTTTTGTCCAGTCATTAGCAAACCATACCACATCCACAGTCCATGACGTCGCACACACATCTCACTGCTCTAGTTCTGTCAATCTGATTTTGCTGGCGCCCAAAAGAATTACAGGAAGGGCGAAAATGGTGTGTATCTTAATAGATGATGCACAGAATTTTTAAAACCTTAATTATCGATGTTCTGAATAATTTCGATCACCATTAAATAACCTTGCGATTTCATACTTGTCCCGGGATAATAATCGCTCAACAACTACTCATATCTTTCCACCGTCCAACTCTATCCTGACCCTGATCTCTCTATCTCAAATGTCAACGGCCTCTCTACACTCTCACCTGTTCAGCAAGTCCGCTGCCTTTGGGTAATCCCTAGACTCCCCTCATCTTTCAACCAACATTCCAAACCCTTACTTGCCTGTGCCGTCCACATGAAAAACATCTATCGCAATCGCCGGTGTATCATTCTCAACTATGACACTACAAATAAGTGTGGTCCTTGCCCTTGTATCTACCTCGCATAGACTACTGCAACATCCTTCTCTGTGGACTCCCAGCTCGACACCCTCGCTCCCCTCCAATCCATCCTTAATTCTGCTGCCCGTCTTATTCACCTCTCTCCTCGCTACTCCCCTGCCTATCCCTTCACTGGCTTCCCGTTGCCCAGCGAAGTCATTTCAAGCTACTAACCATGACCTACAAGCTCTCTCCATGACCTCTCCCCACCATACATCTTTTGCCCTAATTTCCAAATATCTACCCTCACCCCAATCTCCGTCCTCACGGACCTTCTCCTTGCTCCCCCTTTTCACTCCTCACACAACCATCTCCAAGGACTTCTCCCGTGCTTCACCCACACTCGGGAACTCACTGCCCCAACACATCAGACTCTCCTCCACTTTCACCAGCTTCAAAAGCAATCTGAAAACCCATTTCTTCAGTCTTGCCTATAACCTACACTAACCTTGCTGTCACATCTTCCTCCACAAACATGTCTGCCTCTCACCTCCTGTCTCTTTCCCCCTCCTTTTAGATTGTAAGCCCTCGCGAGTAGCGTCCTCTCTCCCTCTGTCATTATTCACTTATCATTGTACTCGTTTGACTTATATTATGTATGTAACCCCCTCGAATGTACAGCGCCCTGGAATCAATGGCGCTTTAACATAAATAATAATAATAATAATAATATAGAGATGGTTCCCATCTGTGTTGAGGTCATCTTGACATTGGCAGATGGGCTTTTACAATTTTGATTAAAAATGTACACTAAGAACCTCATATTTTCATGAATTTAAAAGTAGCAAAAATGCTTTTCCAAAAAATTCCTATGTTCCCTTTGACTGTTTTTAGTGCTAGTAGAGTGCTTCTGATATTGTATTGTGTTTCCATATGTGTCAGTACTGTGCAAAATTAATAGAGTGCAGAGTTGAGAGATAAAGAAGCACTTTGTGGATTTTAGGACATCCATTTTATTAAGGCATTACTTAGCCACCATTTCCCGTTTGTCAAATCATCCCCCTAAATGACCCCATTTTGAAAACTACATCATTCATGGAATTCATTTAGGGATGCATTTAGCATTTTGACGCCACAAGTGTTTCACAGATTTATTTAGCGTTGAAAAAATTATTTTTTTTCCAATAACGTGTTGTTTTACTTCAAAATTTAAAATTTTCGCAATAAATTCCAGATAAAACGTGACGTAAAATATGTTGAACAATTGTTTCTGAGTGCAGGAATACCCAAGATGTGGTCATTAACTAATTCTAGGTTACAGCAAAGGGCTAAGATAAGATTTTTCTCTAATAGTTTTCGGGTTCCATGTTGCCTTTGCAGTGCCCCCATGACGCAAGAAGTTACCTTATTTTGTAAACAACATCCTTCAGAGATTTAATCTAAGGGTGTAGTTAGCTTTTTGACCCCACTGATGTTTCACATTTATTTAACGCTGGGCCCTGAAAAGGAAAAGAAATTATCTCAAAATTTAAAATTTTCACCATAAATGTCAGATGTAAAGTGACCTTGTGAAATTGTTCATGGGTGCAGCAATATCCCAGATATGGTCATAAACTCATTTTAGGATACAATGCAGGGCTCAGAAAGGAGGGAAAGCTATTTGGCTCTTAGAGCAAGGATTTTGCTGGAATAGTTTTTGGCACCACATTGCCTTTGCAGAGCCCCCCTGATGCCAGAACAGTTCAAACCCAACAGAAGTGACCTCATTTTGGAGACTACACCCTTCAAAGACTTCATCTAAGGGTGTAGTTAGCATTTTAACCCCACAGGTGTTTCACATATTTATTTTACGCTGGCCATGAAAATAAATAAATTCCATAATTCCCAATAATATGTTGTTTTAGCTAAAAGAAAATAGTTTCACAATGAACACAAGAGGAAAAGCAACCTAAAATGTTTTCTTCAAATTCTCCTGGGTATGGCAATATACTATATGTCATAAGCCATTGTTTGGCACGCAGCGGGTCTCGGGAAGGGAAAGAGCATCTTTTGGAATGCTGATTTTACCAGAGTCCATAAGATACCGGTGAAATGGAAACCCACAGTAGTAGCCCAATTTTGGAAAATACACCTTTTAATAAAATCAATCAAGGTTGAATTAATCAGTTTCAGCCCCCAGGTGTAACTCTAAATTTAATGCACAGCAGACAGTGCAGAGTAAAAAATTCTATTTTTTTTTTTACATTGATGCCACTTCAGCGCTCAATGTTTTGTGTGCCATTTTGAAGACATCTGCAGCATAATTTGCTGTGCTGGTTGTTCTAGGTATTGCAATGCCCTATATTGGTTATTTTTTGCAGGTTGGGGACACACCACGGCTCAAAAGGGAAAGAGCACCATGCAACGTTTAAGGCCTACAGTAGTGCTTTTTATTACATTTTGTCATTTATGCTGGAGCTCTGAGGTATCAAAGTATTAGAAGCCCAGAAAAGTGACCCCATATAAATACTACAGTCCTCATGGAATTCATCTAGGGACATAGTGAGCATTTTCACCACACATGTGTTTCATGAAAATTGTTAAAATTATTTAACGGTCACAGGGGGTAATATAAGAACTGTAGGCAGTCCTTCCAAAAGTTAACCTGTTTGTGAAGTGACACCTCATACAGTTTAGTTTGGGAGTTTAGTGAGAATTAAGTTTGTGAATTGCCTGAGGGTAACCTGGAAACTCTGCACTAGAGGAGATGGGAATGACAAGTTCCACTGCCACCCTACCCACCATTTCAAAAAATCCAGCCCAGAAAAGAAATGTATGAGAAGCCTCAGCAAAAAAAAAATGCTGAAGAATCTTTGCTTTCCTACTGTAGATTTCTTCTTCTCCTCCAGCTTTGCAACCAGGATGAGCCAGACATCACCTCCGGTAGTTTTCCATTTTTTTGGTCTATAGGGTACAGCAAAAATTTGTAAAGTTACACCCCTCATGGTATTCATCTAGGGGTAAGGTGAGACTTTTCAGTTTTGTTCTGGGGATTTTAGGGATATTTTTTGGGATATCTATATAAATGTGCAGTGGTAGCTGGGGAAACATTTTTAAAACATTCTTTTATGCATAGGCCAGGTATTGTAGGGCATGTATCACGTTGGTGTGTGACGTGCTTCCTTTCTTTTAATCAGATCTTTTTTATTGAACAAGTAAAAGAATACTCATATGGTAAATTCCAGACATCTTAAGGAGCAAATGTCTAATAAAAGCATACAGTAGTACATTTTGTACAATTAGATTCTAAACACAAACAAGCAACAGATAAGCACAAAATCCAAAAAAGAGAAGAAAAACACACCCCATCCTCTCCATAGCAAAGTCCATCCCTACACCATCAAAAACAAAGAAAGAGAAACAGGACTATAAGGTGGTCTAACACTTAGTTAGATAGCGGTAAAAGATTAAGGGCGACATGTCCGATTAAGGCTGTGCCATTTTTTTAAAATAAATTTTGTGCCAAAAAACTGTTGACTATTCTCTATATAAATGAACTGTTGTACACCAAAACATTATACGCCAGGCACAACACATTTGAATGCGCCTAAAGTAGACGCATCAAAACAGTAGCAATGCTATGCACCTAAGTTATGCTATATGCCAAGATTAGGTGCATCAATTTTACTATACAAGGTATACCACACACCAGATTTTTGACAGTTTCATTCATTCAGACACACTATATAGTCATTTAATGCGCCTTAAAATTTGCATGCCAGCACCTCTTTTCTGCTGTTGGAGCATTCTTCTGAATCCAGTTAAAGGGGTTTTATCGTTACAAAGATCATGTCTCAGGTTATGGGGACAGTAAAAATAAGCACTTTTGTAATTGGGTTGCATTACCTCTGCACTTTGGTTTAGCAGATATCAGCTTCGCTGTAAATCTGTCTTATTTCTGCTGTTGCTGGGACAAAAAACGCCCCCGGGTCCCTTCCGCCCCCTAGACACGGCCCCTGCACTGTGTTGGCTGGCTGACATTTAATTCAGCCTGTTGGGATATGGCCCTAGACAGGAAACCTCATGGCCACGCCCCTTTCGCTGTGATTGGCTGCCTGCACACTCTGTGTTTACTCCCTTGAGCTGTTAAAATTGATTTGTGAAAACCAGAGTCTGCTGGCTCTATGTACATCTCAGCTCTATGGTGTTTATCTGGGCAATTACGCCTGTTTTTAAAGGGCTTTTGCCAAGAGGTTGATTCACCTCCTCACAGGTTCAGTTTGAACTTTGAAAAAGAGGGGGGGCATTCTGTTCCTCAGATCGAAGCAAGCCCGCCTCCTTATTTTTTACAAACATCACCCCGTAAATTGTATAACATAAGGATTCAACAACTGTGTCTGCATGAGCTGCCTGTATAGAGTAGTGCTTAGCTAATCAGCCCTACAAGACAGCGGTTGGGAGTTCAATTCCCATCAGTTGTGTTTTGTTTGTTTTTTATTTAAAATTTTTAAAAATATGTAAAGATATTTAAATATATGTGTGAACATCTATAATTTTATTCATATACACACACAAGCTCCCCTATATGTGTCCCATCCTTGCAGTCAAAACAAGCACTTTCCAAAATAGTGATTACAAAGATATTTCTGGGGGATGAGAAAAGATTAGGGGAACGTATGTGTATATATATATAATATACATATAATTTTATATTTTATATATATATAATATTTAAAATAATATATAATATAAATTTT